>JBBPBX010001426.1:37028-57894 GCA_038048925.1 Garcialebias charrua
TATATATATATATACATATAATGTTAATATATGACTGTGTAGTGAACCAGACGGGGTTCTCTAATACACCTTCGTCTCTTTGATATGTCCCAGTGACACCTTTTCACTGATACTCTCAGAAAAAAGACATTGACACTATTTTATTACATTATTTTGAATCAAAACACAATAAGTCATAAGAGACTCTCTTATTCCTCTATTTTGTGTTAATGAATAACCTTGTGTTACTTGTATAAGCATTATTGAATCCAATGTTATTTCAAAATAATGATCACTTCTTCATATGATGAATCAAACGTTGAAAGTGAATTAATATGTCAGACTGAACTCCTCAGTTTTGTTAGAAGTTAGAATGTAGTTTTAATCAGTTGTTTTATGAAGCTGGCTCCAGTCTAATCTGTTCTCTCTCTTCATTCTAAATGACTTCTTAAAAACAAAGTCTATCTGTTCTTCTAAGCTGACCTTCATGCGTTCCGTCTCTCACTGGCAAAACAAGCAAGCGAGAGAATTGAACGTAACGCTGCTCACACTTTCTTCTTAAGAAGACACCTCCTGTCTTAGCATCAGAGTCTGCTGGAGTAAGCCTCAAACCATGGTCTTCTCCAAAGAACTGATGATCGTCTGGTCAACACGCTAATGACCACGTCATTCAGTTAAAGACTTATAACATGCCAAGTTATAAGTCATCTTCAACAGCTGAAAAAGCTCTCTTTTAGTGAGATTCCTTCAAAGGAAGCTCTTATCTTGAAAAGCCAAACCAGGAACTGCAGTTACTTTCGGTTCGAGTCAAGGCAGACGTCTGGAGACGCTGAGAATGGTAAACGAACTGGCCAGTTGGACCAACTGGGGACTGACCATCTTCACGAGGTAACAAGTCGTCATATGCTTTACCAAGGGTACCAACGTGTAGCCGAGATCGGCCGGAGAGCTGCCATGTTTCTGGTTAAAACACGTCAAGATAATGCCTTTCCTCATCCTCCATTTTCTTCCTCCTCCATTTTCTCTACTCTGAAACTTTCTTACTTTAAGTAACTAAACTTTAAGTTATTGTGCCAGCAGAGATATAAGTTATTAAAACCCATAACTTTATTCTGTTGTTCCTATGAAATTACGGACGCGTATTTCATCTGTGCTGAAGTTAATTATAGGAAAAATAATCAACCAATCATGTACAAATGTGTGATGTAATTTACAATTATGTTAAATAAATGGTCCAGTCCTGCTGTGCCAACATAAGTTTAACGTTTCCTGTGAATTACATCTGGTCAAGGTATAGAATTATTGGTATTAAGCTGAAAAAGAGAGAACTCGTTTAATTACAGTATTGATGTATTTTTGTGTCAGTCTAAACCCTGCCAATTTATACATCTAAAATATAGGTAAGTCAGTAAACTGACCCCATCCTATATTACTACAACTGCCTGATCACAAAACAAACACACACACACACACCCTGATGATCAGTTATGACATCAATATATGTTATTTTGACAGTATTTGATATAAATTTCTTTTTAAATGTAATGATTGACGTATAAACTACTGTTTTTATATATATTTATATATAGTGAACATGTAAACATGCAAAGTACAACAGTGGAAATATGAATGGTGTTTTTCAGAACGTATGTTTGAATAAACTTCTAAAATAAACCAGATAATTTAAAAAGGACTCATGTTTTTAGACTATAAATTAATGTTGAATGATTATTAGATAAATTAATTAATGTATTACTGTTTCAGTGCTCTGTAAAAGAGTTATCCCGATCAGCCTCTAAAAGTTGCTGCTGCAGGACTCAGACACCTGCTCACTTCCTGAACGTGAAACCTCTCATGAAAAAAGCAGCAGCAGGAAGAAAATAAAACCCTGCTGTTTCTTGTTGATCACTAAAAATAAATTCTGCTTCACAAACTGAAGACAAATCGCTAAAATATCAACTTTTAAATTGCTAAATTCGTCTGATGCGTCTGCATTCATTCTCCGCCATTGTTTTTCAATGCGCGTTGGAGCAGGCATCTGGACGTGACGTCACAGTCACGTGACCGGAAAAATCTGGATTTACCGTGTAAAAAAACGGCGCTAATTTTAAACTATTTTTGAGAGGAATTTTCATTAATTTAACACGCTAAAAGAGAGCATATTGCTAAACTGGTTGGGCAAACTCCCATGTACCCTCCAGGACCCTGCTGAGGGTGTAGAGCTGGTCTAGTGTTCCACGACCAGGACGAAAACCACATTGCTCCTCCTGAATCCGAGGTTCGACTATCCGATGGACCCTCCTCTCCAGAACCCCTGAATAGACCTTACCAGGGAGGCTTAAGAGTGTGATCCCCCTATAGTTGGAACACACCCTACGGTCCCCCTTTTTGAATAGGGGAACCACCACCCCAGTCTGCCAATCCAAGGGAACTGCCCCCGATGTCCACGCGATATTGCAGAGTCGCGTAAGCCAACACAACCCCACAACATCCAGAGCCCTAACTGGACCTCAGCGAGTTTTAATTGAATACCTCTGCTCTAGAGAAACATTTCAAAATAAACTTCACATATTAAATGAGCGCAGCGTTAAGAACGTGAAAGAAAATCTTACACCTTTCACTTTATTTGATGTCATTCAACTCGAGGAGACATCTGTTTTTATTTAAACTTAGTTACAGCTGTATAGTTTCTGTAAAAAAACACATTTTGTTCATGAAATAAACATCCAGTTTCTACAAAAATAAACGAGTACAAACATGAGAGCAGAAGAAACAAAAAGTTTTCAGCAGAATCAAATAAAAGCTGATGAACATCTGAAGAACATCTGACTCAACTCGTTTTAACATTACAAGCTGCCTGGAGACAAACTTGTCTCCGTGTCTCAAAAGTCTCACTTGCCCCAGCCAGTCACCTCGTAGAACAGGGACTTGAGCAGCCGAGCCTCGTAGGTCACAGTGTTCTTCCCTTGGTGGGTCTGGATCTCCTCCAGGGGCTGCCCTTTGAGGGCCGGGACCTCCGTTCCATAAACTGCCGGGAGACGTGGAGGACAACTCAAAGTGTGAAAGGTCAAAGGTCAGATTATTTGTTGTGCAGAGGACGGTTGTGTCTCACCCTCGCAGTTCTCCAAGAACTGAAGACATTCCTGGACCACAGCGTCCTCTAACATGATCGTGCGTTTGGACATGTTCTCCAGCAGAGACAGGAAACAGCGTTTGGCGTAGAACCATGTGTCCGTCCTCAACTAAAGACACAAACAAACAAAAACCGTGTTTTTCCACGTGTCCATTTTACATTAAAATATTTCATGTTTATTTTTGAACAAAGCTCCAGGAGTCTGTGTGGAAATAAACCAGAGATCAGGAGGTCAGAAGCTGCTCAGAGCGCCTCCAGGGTCCACTTTCCTTAGGTCTGTTTGGTTCTCCCTGTGAGGGAGACGGTTTGTGTCCTCAGTTGAGGTTCAGTGGACTCAGCTGCAGCCACAGCCTACTGATGTGACAGACCAAATGTCCTACAGAAAGCAGCTCAGTCTCAGGGTCCTTGAGGACTAACTGGACCTGGATTGTGTCTTTTAAGAATGATAATTATTGCAGGGGGGGGGAAAAAATCAGTTTTTATGAACATCGAACTATCGTCATTTAACCACCCGAGTACCTGAAACACTTCCACGTATGTATACTCGAAGTAAAATATGGAAGAATACTCATCAGGTTCAGGATCAATTTATCGTCAGGTTCAGTTTTATTTCAGGTTCAGTTTAACTTCATACTCAGGATTGGTTTATAGTCATGTTCAGGATCAGTTTAATGTCAGGTTCAGTTTAACTTCGTGTTCAGGATCACTTTAACTTCAGGTTCAAGATCAATTTAACTTCATATTCAGGATCAGTTTATCATCATGTTTGGGATCAGTTTAACATCAGGTTCAGGATCAGTTTAACTTCAGGTTCATCAGGATCAGTTCAGGTTCAGGATCAGTTTAATGTCAGGTTCTGGATCAATCATCAGGTTCAGAATAAGTTTAACTTCAGGTTCAGGATCAGTTTAACTTTAGATTCAGGATCATTTAAACTTCAGATTCAGGATAATTTATTGTCAGGTTCGGGATCAGTTTAACTTCAGGCTCAGGGTCAGTTAAACTTCAGGTTCAGGATCAGTTTAACTTTAGGTTTAGGATTAGTTTAACATCAAGTTCAGGATCAGTTTAACTTCAGGTTCAGGATTAGTAAAACAGGAGTTCAGGATTAGTTTAACAACAGGATTAGGATCAGTTTAACTTCAGATTCAGGATCAGTTTAACTTTAGATTCAGGATCAGTTTAACTTTAGATTCAGGATCATTTAAACTTCAGATTCAGGATCAGTTTAACTTTAGGTTTAGGATTAGTTTAACATCAAGTTTAGGATCAGTTTAACTTCAGGTTCAGGATTAGTAAAACAGGAGTTCAGGATTAGTTTAACAACAGGATTAGGATCAGTTTAACTTCAGATTGAGGATCAGTGTAACTTCAGGTTCTGTATCAGTTTATCGTCAGATTCAGGAACAGTTTAACTTCAGGTTCAGGATCAGTTTATCATCAGGTTCATGATCAGTTTGACTTCAGGTTCAAGTTTAGTCTATTGTCAGGTTCAGGGTCAGTTTAGGTGCAGGATTAGTTTAACTTCAGGATCAGATTAACATCAGTTCGAGATGAGTTTAACGTCAGGTTCAGTTTAACGTCAGGTTCAGGATTAGTTCAACTTCAGGTTCAGGATCAGATTAGATTCAGGATCAATATAACTTCAAGTTCAGGATGAGTTTGTGGATCTTCACAGTGTCAAAAGCTTTAGACGGGTCTAAGAAAAGTGCACCACAATAATCCTTAGCATCCAATGCTTCAACAACGTCATAAGAACCTTCAGTGAAGCAGTCGTGCTGTGTTGTTTTCTGAAACCAGATTGATGAAGAGGTAAGATTCATCCAACCTTTATTTAGGCAGGTTAATCCCATTGAGCCTCGAGGACTCATTTACAAGAGAGACCTGGCTACAAACAAAGAATGATGACAACAGCAACAGTAGATTTTCCTTGGACAATCAACAATAGACAATCATAAGAGAGAAATACAGATTTTTTTTCAACAAGTTAAAACAAAGATGTCAAAGTAGCAAAACAGACAGATTAAAAGGCAGATGTAGAAACCTAAAAAAAATCAGTCAAATTATTTTTACTGGCTTTTTTATAAGACTCATTTCTTGAGCACAAACAAAATAATTTTTTTTAATAATTTTTGTTTTATGATTTAAAAACGTCTGCTAAAAAAGATTGAAGAAAAAAACCATTTTGGGATGAAATTAGATGAAAACATCTCGTGAAACGGTTCTGATGTGGTCTGGTACCAGGTTCTGTGCTGGAGGATCCAGTTTGGCTTCAGATCTGTGAGGAACCCAAGCTCTTCACTGAAAGATGTTCAGATCCCTCCATGGAGCAGGGATCCAGTCTGAACTGGACCGTTTGGACGGAACCACATCAAGAACCATCATCTATCAACAGCTGATCCATCCACGGACAATCACGCAGAGGAAACCGGGTCAGAAGAGACAGGGGTTCCAGAAGAGCAAATGGAACAAAGTCCAAAAGCTTGGTTCTGTGAGGATATGTGCTTGGATCAGGGCTCTGAGATGGTTAAAGGTGTTAAATTAGTCCAGATAATTTTAGATTTGAGAGTTTATCAATTTTTCTAGAACCTAGGCTAAAATGCAGAGTTTAGAGATCGGTCGATAATTGTTCAGGGAGGTGGGGTCACCTCCCTTCAGCAAAGGAAGAACAAAGGCTGTTTTCCAAGCATCTGGAATGGACTTTTGGCTTATGGACAGGTTAAAGATGTGGGTCACAGGGACTGTGATGATATGAGTGGCCAGTCTTAAGAAATAAGGTGCAAGTTCATCTGGACCTGCAGATTTTTTATAGAGTCTAGACTTTTTAACAGTTTAAACCTCACTAACTGAGAACGGGGAAAATGAAAAGAAGTGATGTTCTGAAGATTGACTTGTAGGAGAGATATGGTTTGTAAAAGTTTGACTTTTAGGACACGTGGCTGATCTTCCATTAGTAACTGTGTCAAATAAAGAACTAGAACAAAGCAACAAAATGTCTGTTGAACAAGTTGTCCCAAGTGGTCAAAAGAACTAGTAAAGTAATGGTCATCAACAAATGCAACTTAGACCTGTATAGTCAGGTCCTGGGATAAAGGCTGTCCACTGACCCATCTCATCCACTGTGACCATTATTCAAGCTGCTTCCATCAGGCACAAGACTGATGATTCTGCTAACAAAGACCCATGAGTCAGAAAGTTCTTTGCTCCCTCTGCTGTGACCGTCCTTATCAGGTCCCCTTTAAACTTAGCCTCACATGACAAACCATTTGTCTTATGGGTTAATGTATCGTGCAATTTAAGAATGTTCTAGCAATGCTTTTTAAATGTTTCATTGCATTTTTAACGTTAGTGTCGTATGTATGAGACAGATGAGCGGACTATCCATGCTGCTGATTTATTTCATGCTGCTGCTGCTGCCTATATGGAAAAAATTATGAGTTGGATGCCTATCAAAGGTGATGATGTAAAAGGTCTTCAGTCATTCTCTCTTTTCCTTCAAGGATGTTCAAATCTAACACAACAGATTGTTTACCTGAAAGAGTTGGATTTACCCTCAAACATGAGAATGATTATTTTTCATTCAACCTTTATTTATACAGGCTAGCCTCGTTGAGTCACGGGGACTCATTTACAAGAGGGACCTGTCTCACTCACACCAAACAACCATCCACTCTCACACTCACACCTAGGGTCAATTTAGAGTCACCAATCAGCCTAACAAGCATGTTTTTTGGTCTGTGGGAGGAAACCGGAGTACCCGGAGGAAACCCACGCATGCACGGGGAGAACATGCAAACTCCACCCAGAAAGGCCCCGGACCGGGATTTGAACCGGCAACCTTCTCGCTGAGAGGCAGCAGCTCTACCAGTTGTGCCACCGTGCTTCATTATAATGAAACTCCCATATAAACTGAGGGGAAATGGAGAGTTATTGCTTATGAGCTACAGGAGCAAAATGGTCACCGAGCATTGTTCACCGATCTGGTTGCTTTTATAATAAAAGAAGTAATAATAGCTTCAGATCCAGTGTTTGGCAACATCCAAGACCCATCAACCCATTTTTGTAGTGGCAATTGTTTGCTTCACCAAACATCCAAGTTTCCATCAAGCCACTACTAAGGCACTGGGGTCAAACTTGTTGATTGTTCTTGATTATTTATTTTCTCTTGTTCAACAAACAATTACAAGCTTCAAATATTTCTCCCTTGCCACCCCTCTTGCTCTGATGATCCCAGCATCCAATACTGGGTCAAGTTTGTACAGAGAACTTCTCTTGGAGACTTCTTTGAAGCCACTTGTGATTAAAGCTATTTCAGTTGTAAATTTCAGTTGTTGTACAAACTGAATAATAGCTTGTTCTGCCTTGGCCAAGTCTTCTGGAATCAGATTTTCTTTCTTCAGAGTGTTCTTAAACCTTTCCATCTGCTTTTCCAGTTCTTTCCTTTGATTTTCAGGATCAGTTTTATTCAGGTCTGCAGCAGCAAACTCTTTCCTTTTCTGTCGCAACGTCATCAGGATCCTTTTCAGCTTTAAAAACCAGGCAACAGAGGTTTTAAGTTTTGTCCATGATGAGAAGTAATGAATCAAATAATCTGTAGCATTTTATGATTCCTTCACAATAACACTCACTGTTAGGTCCTTTTTTTACCTCTGGGTCATCCACTGGTATGGCACGGTAATCCACATCCAGTTTAGGCCATTCCTGTTCTGATCTGTGGAGAAATTCTGGCCCATTTATCCATCTCCTGCATTTGAGGAACTCCTCAGCTCTCATGCCTCTGGATGCATCATCTGCAGGATTCTCCTTGGAGGAAACATATCTCCACTGATTTACATCTGTTGCTTCTCGAATGACAGAGATTCTGTTTGCAACGAAGGTGTGAAATCTCCTGCTTTCACTTGAGATGTATTTTAGTACTGTTGTACTATCAGTCCAAAAAACAGGTTTTTCCAACTCCATCTGCAGCTCCTTTTGCAGCAGTTTATTTACTCGGACAGCAAGGACAGCAGCTGTTAATTCCAACCTGGGGATTGTCATTTGCTTCATGGGAGAAACTCTTGCTTTTCCTAGAATGAAAGCAACGTGTGAGATATCATTCTTTTCCAGCTTTAAATATGACACTGTTCCATAGCCGTCTTGACTGGTGTCAGAAAAATGACGAAGTTGTGCTTTGTCTGGCTTTCTGATGCAGCTTAATTTGATGCAACGTTCCACTTTAAAATTTGAAATCAGCTGGAGATCCTCCAGCCAATCACACCACTGCTTAGAGAGAGAATGGGGAATAATTTCATCCCATTTCAAATCTCGTCGACAAAGTTCTTGTAGCAACAGTTTAGCTGGCATACTAAAGGGGGCCAGGATTCCCAAGGGATCATACAGTGAGCCAACCACAGACAAAATGCCCCTTCTCGTCTGTGGGCGGTCCTGCACAGAGGTTCTGAACTTGAACTTATCTGTTTCGATGCACCACTGTAAACCCAAAGCTCTGTCGACTGGAAGCTGATCTTTGTCCAAATCCAGATTCTTGATTTCTTTTGCTCTCCTTTCCTCTGGAATGGACATAAGCACTGTGCGACTGTTGCTGACCCATTTTGAAAGTGTGAATCCTCCTTTAGAGCAGAGGTCGGTCAGCCTGTTCACCATGTGCACTGCATCTTCTTCTGTGGGAACAGATTTTAAACAGTCATCCACATAAAAGTTATTTTTGATTGTATCAACCACTTCAGCAGGAAATTGTTGTGCATTGTCATCAGCAGTTCTTTGCAAAGCATAATTTGCACAGCTAGGAGAAGACACTGCTCCAAACAAATGAACCAACATCCTGAACTCCTGTGCAGGTTTTGAAGTGTCACCATGATGCCACCACAGGAAGCGGAGAAAGTTGACATGTTTTTTGGAGATAAAAACTTGGTGAAACATGGCGTCAATGTCGGCCATGAGTGCAACAGGCTCTTTTCTAAATCTGATGAGGACTCCAACCAAAGAGTTTGTAAGGTCAGGTCCCTGTAGAAGCTGACTGTTCAATGATGTTCCTTTATAAGTTGATCCACAATCAAATACAACTCTCAACTTGCCTTTGGTGGGATGATGCACTCCATGATGAGGAACATACCATGTCCATCATCCTTTTGTAGCTCCTCTGCTGGTACAGCCTCAGCGTGTCCTTGTTGCAGCATGTTGTTCACACACGCAGTATATTCCTCCTTATACCGAGCGTCCTTTTCAAATCTCCTTTTGAGGCTCTGGAGACGCTGCTTTGCAACACAGATGTTATTTGGCAAGCTGGGACTTTCACTCCTGAAGGGTAAGTCAACATGATAATGACTTCCAACAAGTTTTGTTGAGTTATTAACAATGTTCAAAAAATGCAGATCCTCTCTGGACATTTCCGTTTGTTCTTCTGATGATCTTTCATTAAAATCATGATTGTACTGTTTAACCAGCATTTCTTTAAGATGCTCAACAGAAATCCTGTTAGCTGTTATAGCAGTGCAAATGTTTTTATTTTTGCTGTTGCTTCTAGTGCGCAGGGGACCATTTATGACCTAGCCCAGTTTAGTTTTTACAGCATAGGGTCCACCATCTACACTGTTTATCACCTCCCAGGGCTCCAAAACATTTGAAGCATCCGTTCCTATCAGCAGTTCCACATCTGCGTTGATGTTATGAAGCTTGACAGGTTTAAGATGAGGCCAATGATCAATGTCTTGTTGTTGGGGAATGTTCACTGTAGAGGATATGTGCTTGGATCAGGGCTCTGAGATGGTTAAAGATGTTAAATTAGTCCAGATAATTTTAGATTTGAGAGTTTATCAATTTTTCTAGAACCTAGGCTAAAATGCAGAGTTTAGAGATCGGTCGATAATTGTTCAGTGAGGTGGGGTCACCTCCCTTCAGCAAAGGAAGAACAAAGGCTGTTTTCCAAGCATCTGGAATGGACTTTTGGCTTATGGACAGGTTAAAGATGTGGGTCACAGGGACTGTGATGATATGAGTGGCCAGTCTTAAGAAATAAGGTGCAAGTTCATCTGGACCTGCAGATTTTTTATAGAGTCTAGACTTTTTAACAGTTTAAACCTCACTAACTGAGAACGGGGAAAATGAAAATAAGTGATTTTCTGAAGATTGACTTGTAGGAGAGATATGGTTTGTAAAAGTTTGACTTTTAGGACACGTGGCTGATCTTCCATTAGTAACTGTGTCAAATAAAGAACTAGAACAAAGCAACAAAATGTCTGTTGAACAAGTTGTCCCAAGTGGTCAAAAGAACTAGTAAAGTAAGGGTAATAGTCATCAACAAGTACAACTTACAGACCTGTATAGTCAGGTCCTGGGATAAAGGCTGTCCACTGACCCATCTCATCCACTGTGACCATTATTCAAGCTGCTTCCATCAGGCACAAGACTGATGATTCTGCTAACAAAGACCCATGAGTCAGAAAGTTCTTTGCTCCCTCTGCTGTGACCGTCCTTATCAGGTCCCCTTTAAACGTAGCCTCACATGACAAACCATTTGTCTTATGGGTTAATGTATCGTGCAATTTAAGAATGTTCTAGCAATGCTTTTTAAATGTTTCATTGCATTTTTAACGTTAGTGTAATATGTATGAGACAGATGAGCGGACTATGCATGCTGCTGATCTCATGCTGCTGATTTATTTCATGCTGCTGTATTCATTCACAGACTAATGTTAGTGCTGCTGGGGCTGAGATGGGTTAGAGGTAGGGCAACCGAACTGGGACCACAAAGTCCCAGGTTCGATCTCCAGCCATGTCCACATGTCGTAGTGTCTCTGAGCAAGACACCCAATCCCTAAATGCTCCCCGGGCATTTACATAGCTGTCCACTGCCCCACCTGGGTGTATCCCAGGTGCGATGGGTTAAATGCAGAGAACTAATTTTGCCATTGTATGTGAACATACTGTACAATGATGACAACCTCAGACTTCCCTTCCCTGTTGTTCAGCATATTGTTTTTGCGCTATTAAGTGTTTAGTGTATTCTTAGTTTAGCGTATTTCTTAGTTCATATCTTAGATCTTATTACTCTTTTTCTTTACAATTAATACTTTTGTTGGATGTAACTGGGACCCTGTGCACACAAATTCGTTTCATCACAAGTACTACAATGATGCAAATGACAATAAAAAACCTTGACCGTGAGATGGCAAAGACAAGGCACTGTTTCATAGATTGGTATGGACAATGAAGTTATGTTAAATTGAATTCAAATTTTATTTAGGGGTTAATTGACAGTAGACTTTTCTATTTGTGTAAAAACAAACAACAAAGTGAAAAGTAAAAACCTTCTTATAGTCTGGCTCCAGGCTCTTGATGACTTGAGAAATGCCCAAGTCGTAGTTTCCTCTGGCACAATACAGCGTCCTGAAACCAATAAATAATTTTTAGAGCTTGTTTTAATGATAAGTTGTCTCCAACTAGTGAAGACTTTGTGTTTAATATTTTTTACCTTTATGCACAAATTATTTCCTGAGGCAGAATGTTTCCTAAAACAAAGTTTACCTCCTAAGATCCTCAAGACTAAAAAAGTTTCTGGTGAGTTTTGAAGGTTTTTCATATAGTCAATCACCAGGTTAACTAGACTCAGTCAATCAACAGGTTAACTAGACTTAGTCAATGACCAGGTTAACAAGACTCAGTCAATCACCAGGTTAACTAGACTCAGTCAATCAACAGGTTAACTAGACTCAGTCAATCAACAGGTTAACTAGACTCAGTCAATCAACAGGTTCATTAGACTCAGTCAATCAACAGGTTCATTAGACTCAGTCAATCAACAGGTTAACTAGACTCAGTCAATCACCAGGTTCATTAGACTCAGTCAATCAACAGGTTCATTAGACTCAGTCAATCAACAGGTTAACTAGACTCAGTCAATCAACAGGTTCATTAGACTCAGTCAATCAACAGGTTAACTAGACTCAGTCAATCAACAGGTTCATTAGACTCAGTCAATCAACAGGTTCATTAGACTCAGTCAATCAACAGGTTAACTAGACTCAGTCAATCAACAGGTTCATTAGACTCAGTCAATCAACAGGTTCATTAGACTCAGTCAATCAACAGGTTAACTAGACTCAGTCAATCAACAGGTTCATTAGACTCAGTCAATCAACAGGTTCATTAGACTCAGTCAATCAACAGGTTAACTAGACTCAGTCAATCAACAGGTTCATTAGACTCAGTCAATCAACAGGTTCATTAGACTCAGTCAATCAACAGGTTCATTAGACTCAGTCAATCAACAGGTTCATTAGACTCAGTCAATCAACAGGTTAACTAGACTCAGTCAATCAACAGGTTAACTAGACTCAGTCAATCAACAGGTTAACTAGACTCAGTCAATCAACAGGTTCATTAGACTCAGTCAATCAACAGGTTCATTAGACTCAGTCAATCAACAGGTTCATTAGACTCAGTCAATCAACAGGTTAACTAGACTCAGTCAATCAACAGGTTCATTAGACTCAGTCAATCAACAGGTTCATTAGACTCAGTCAATCAACAGGTTAACTAGACTCAGTCAATCAACAGGTTCATTAGACTCAGTCAATCAACAGGTTCATTAGACTCAGTCAATCAACAGGTTAACTAGACTCAGTCAATCAACAGGTTAACTAGACTCAGTCAATCAACAGGTTCATTAGACTCAGTCAATCAACAGGTTAACTAGACTCAGTCAATCAACAGGTTCATTAGACTCAGTCAATCAACAGGTTCATTAGACTCAGTCAATCAACAGGTTAACTAGACTCAGTCAATCAACAGGTTCATTAGACTCAGTTAGTGCTGGACGATAATTCAATAACGATAAATATCGCGATATACTTTTATTCAATAACGATGATATGAAGTTTAAGCATATTTTCGATATTTCGATAGGATTTTACAACTTTTCACTGACGTTTTTCTCTTTCTGTTCGGGTTGGAGCGGCTGCTTCAACAACGCGCCCGGACAGAAAAAGCTGTGACACAAAACGTGCGTGGTGACGTCGTTGTTACGCAGCGCTCACTCCAGCAGCAGACGTTAGCGGTAGCAGGCTAAAAGCTAAGCTAGTCTCCAAAGCGTGTTGTTTTCGCTTCAAAACGAGTCAAACGAGTGCTCATGACCGTCAGAATGTGACTGAACAAAGTTTCACAAGCGAAGAGAAAGCAGACGACATCACTGATGAGAGGAAAGACTAATTCGTCGGTGTGGACGTAGTTCGGTTTTGTTAAACTGCAGGTCTCATCTGCAGCGAGTCCTCGGTTTGTTTATTTTTCAAAACGTGACGGAGAGTCGTTCTAACTAGCGGTGGAAACATCTACTGTACTTGTTTAATCTGAAGAGTTTCCACTCGATAGAATATGATGAGAGTCAGAAGATGAAGAATAAAGTTTGAGCCAACGTTTCCCTGAAACTACGACGTAAACAAACAGCCCCAGCGCGACATGTTTTTTTTTATTGAAAATAAAACAGATTCATCAGAATAAAAAGAAAGAAAAACACTGAATGAAAAGGTGCAGAAAGACGAAAATAGTGTTATAATATCTGCCCCTTGTTTAAAAAATACAAAATAACTACAAACAACAACCTTCACTTCACCTGCACCACACCTTCCCAACAACTTTGATTTAATCATCTTTTAAAACATATAAATAGTTTTATAAATGTTTATGATGATATCAAGTCAACACAATCCTGTTTCCTGATTTACAACTCAGCTCCTTCACACTAGTTCTAAATGAAGATTTTACAAACATTTACATTCCCTTCAGGGTTTAATAACTTTTTAAACAAAATGTAATTGAATATTTGGGGGTAATATTTTTTTTAGTTTTATATATGACTTGTAAAATACTATGTTCAACCAAATCATAACATTTTAATAATTTCAATTGATGAAATAATATATTTGTTGGGTGACCATAGCACTTCCTAATAATAATTCTTACAGCTCTTTTTAGTAAAATAAAAATAGGATTTGTAAAAGTTTTGCATGCTTTTCCCCAAACTTCAATACAACAGATTAAATATGGAACAATCATTACATTATACAATATATTCAAAACTTTGTCATTCAAAAACTATTTTACTTTATACAATAATGTAATTGATTTTGTTATTTTTATTCTGACCCGACAGAATTATTGGGTTGAGAATTTTATGTTTATTTGATGGTGATTTCCATCTTTTTGGAGGCTAAATACAAATACAAGGTGAACATCAATTTATTTGTATAGTTTATAGGTTTTTTTAGGCTTTTATATTGTTTATATCGATATCGAATTATATCGATATCGACCGAAATTAAGAACTATATCGTGATAAAAATTTTGGCCATATCGTCCAGCCCTAGACTCAGTCAATCAACAGGTTAACTAGACTCAGTCAATCACCAGGTTAACTAGACTCAGTCAATCAACAGGTTCATTAGACTCAGTCAATCAACAGGTTCATTAGACTCAGTCAATCAACAGGTTAACTAGACTCAGTCAATCAACAGGTTCATTAGACTCAGTCAATCAACAGGTTAACTAGACTCAGTCAATCAACAGGTTCATTAGACTCAGTCAATCAACAGGTTCATTAGACTCAGTCAATCAACAGGTTAACTAGACTCAGTCAATCAACAGGTTCATTAGACTCAGTCAATCAACAGGTTCATTAGACTCAGTCAATCAACAGGTTAACTAGACTCAGTCAATCAACAGGTTCATTAGACTCAGTCAATCAACAGGTTCATTAGACTCAGTCAATCAACAGGTTCATTAGACTCAGTCAATCAACAGGTTCATTAGACTCAGTCAATCAACAGGTTAACTAGACTCAGTCAATCAACAGGTTAACTAGACTCAGTCAATCAACAGGTTCATTAGACTCAGTCAATCAACAGGTTCATTAGACTCAGTCAATCAACAGGTTCATTAGACTCAGTCAATCAACAGGTTAACTAGACTCAGTCAATCAACAGGTTAACTAGACTCAGTCAATCAACAGGTTCATTAGACTCAGTCAATCAACAGGTTAACTAGACTCAGTCAATCAACAGGTTAACTAGACTCAGTCAATCAACAGGTTCATTAGACTCAGTCAATCAACAGGTTAACTAGACTCAGTCAATCAACAGGTTAACTAGACTCAGTCAATCAACAGGTTCATTAGACTCAGTCAATCAACAGGTTCATTAGACTCAGTCAATCAACAGGTTCATTAGACTCAGTCAATCAACAGGTTAACTAGACTCAGTCAATCAACAGGTTCATTAGACTCAGTCAATCAACAGGTTCATTAGACTCAGTCAATCAACAGGTTAACTAGACTCAGTCAATCACCAGGTTCATTAGACTCAGTCAATCAACAGGTTCATTAGACTCAGTCAATCAACAGGTTAACTAGACTCAGTCAATCAACAGGTTAACTAGACTCAGTCAATCAACAGGTTAACTAGACTCAGTCAATCAACAGGTTAACTAGACTCAGTCAATCAACAGGTTAACTAGACTCAGTCAATCAACAGGTTAACTAGACTCAGTCAATCAACAGGTTAACTAGACTCAGTCAATCAACAGGTTCATTAGACTCAGTCAATCAACAGGTTAACTAGACTCAGTCAATCAACAGGTTAACTAGACTCAGTCAATCACCAGGTTAACTAGACTCAGTCAATCAACAGGTTAACTAGACTCAGTCAATCAACAGGTTAACTAGACTCAGTCAATCAACAGGTTAACTAGACTCAGTCAATCAACAGGTTAACTAGACTCAGTCAATCAACAGGTTAACTAGACTCAGTCAATCAACAGGTTAACTAGACTCAGTTAATCACCAGGTTAACTAGACTCAGTCAATCAACAGGTTAACTAGACTCAGTCAATCAACAGGTTAACTAGACTCAGTCAATCAACAGGTTAACTAGACTCAGTCAATCAACAGGTTAACTAGACTCAGTCAATCAACAGGTTAACTAGACTCAGTCAATCAACAGGTTAACTAGACTCAGTCAATCAACAGGTTAACTAGACTCAGTCAATCAACAGGTTAACTAGACTCAGTTAATCACCAGGTTAACTAGACTCAGTCAATCAACAGGTTAACTAGACTCAGTTAATCACCAGGTTAACTAGACTCAGTCAATCAACAGGTTAACTAGACTCAGTTAATCACCAGGTTAACTAGACTCAGTCAATCAACAGGTTAACTAGACTCAGTCAATCACCAGGTTAACTAGACTCAGTCAATCAACAGGTTAACTAGACTCAGTTAATCACCAGGTTAACTAGACTCAGTCAATCAACAGGTTAACTAGACTCAGTCAATCAACAGGTTAACTAGACTCAGTCAATCAACAGGTTAACTAGACTCAGTCAATCAACAGGTTAACTAGACTCAGTCAATCAACAGGTTAACTAGACTCAGTCAATCACCAGGTTAACTAGACTCAGTCAATCAACAGGTTAACTAGACTCAGTTAATCACCAGGTTAACTAGACTCAGTCAATCAACAGGTTAACTAGACTCAGTCAATCAACAGGTTAACTAGACTCAGTCAATCAACAGGTTCATTAGACTCAGTCAATCAACAGGTTAACTAGACTCAGTCAATCAACAGGTTAACTAGACTCAGTCAATCAACAGGTTCATTAGACTCAGTCAATCAACAGGTTCATTAGACTCAGTCAATCAACAGGTTAACTAGACTCAGTCAATCAACAGGTTCATTAGACTCAGTCAATCAACAGGTTCATTAGACTCAGTCAATCAACAGGTTCATTAGACTCAGTTAATCACCAGGTTCATTAGACTCAGTCAATCAACAGGTTCATTAGACTCAGTCAATCACCAGGTTAACTAGACTCTAGGGCTGCAACTAACGATTATTTCAATAATCGATTAATCGGCCGATTATTTTTTCGATTCATCGATGAATCGGCAAAAAAAAAAAAAAAAGGAAACAAGTTTTAATTATCACCTCTTTATTCCAAAATTTGACTGACATATCAAATCGCACAAAAAACAGGTTGCTACTTGACTATTCTGTTAGTAAAATATTGAATAATTAAAAAATAAAGTTAGTCAGCTTCAATAAAAAATAAATGTACACAAACATATATACAAATGTATTATTTATACCTGCACAAAATGTAGCTACTTTGTAAAATGTGTTTTTGAGGGACAAGTGTAACCTGGATTAAAGGTGTGGATTGTTTTAACCTGGATGGGGCAGCTGTGGCTGAGTTGTTAGAGCAGTCGTCCTCCAATGCAAGAGTTGGGGCTTGGAATCCACCAGCAGTCACATGCCTAAGTGTCCATGGGCAAGACACTGAACCCCATGTTTGTGCCCCATTGGTGTATGAATGTGAGCTAAAGCTCTGATTAGTCTCTTTAGAATGATTTGTTCTTTGTAATCTAGTAGAGTGCTGTATGAATGGGTAAATGAGGACATGTAGTGCTTTACACTACTACAGTATAAACAATGTAAAGCACTTTGAGTATCAATTAGATAGAAAGGTGCTATATAAGTACAGTACAGTCCATTTACCATTACAAGTGTGGATCATTGTAACCTGGGTTAAAAGTGTATCATGGCAGTGAAGTCTTCGTCTTCAACCATCGACAGAGGCCTCATGTCAGTGACGTTCATGTAAGGATCTTTCAGTCTCTGCTGCTTGCTGTGGTGTGCATGATGTCTGTCCATCATGAAGGCTGTCATTGTTTGTTGTTTTCTGGAATGAGAGAGAGTTTATATGTATTATATCATAATTTACAGTAACTCAAGAAATGCCTTGTTTCACTTGGTTAAACGCACAAGCACACACACACAAATATAAAATACTAATTACACACACTTGAGTAGATGAATAAATTACTGTAATTCCTGTTTAAATGCAATTCATCCTTCCATACAATGCAGTGACTTTAGACTTTGCCAGCAAATTAAAAGTTGAAGCTAAATCATTAAATTATCACCATCTTTGTGTTAGATTTATTTATAAAACACATTTAAACACTGCTTGTATCGTTACATTAAAAATAAAAACACACACATTCTCTGTCACAGCTAAGAAACAAGCAGCTTCAGCTGCCAGAGACACTGGCATCACGTTTTCTCTGAAACAGAACAAATATGTTTTGACTTACCTGCTGATGTTCCTTCATTCACACCGTGGTGAAGGCCGTCATGTTTACATTTCATCTGCGTGGTTATCTCGTGTCGCGTCGTCACTTTTCAAAGCTTTTTTATCTTTGTGAAGCGTCAGGTGCTCCCACACGTTGTAGGACTTATTTACAGTTTTCTCTGCGTCGCGTCGGTCATTGTAAAATAGACTTTGAAAACAGTCTCTGCTCTGTTTCCTCCTCCCTCGCTCTGTTCAGAAGCGCCACACACGCGCAGGCGCAGCACGCTGACGCTGCAGTTTTTTTTTTTTTTTCAAACTTTATTCAGTCAGGCTCAGCCAGCTTTGACAAAAGCTTTACCGGTGAACAAAACAGCTCCGCGGCGCCGTGAAAGATGCATAATCGCGCGACACAACGAATCGATGATGAAATTCGTTGCCAACACTTTTAAAAATCGATTTTTATCGATTTTATCGATTCGTTGTTTCAGCCCTACTAGACTCAGTCAATCAACAGGTTCATTACTCAGTCAATCAACAGGTTAACTAGACTCAGTCAATCAACAGATTCATTAGACTCAGTCAATCAACAGGTTAACAAGACTCAGTCAATCAACAGGTTAACTAGACTCAGTCAATCAACAGGTTAACTAGACTCAGTCAATCAACAGGTTAACTAGACTCAGTCAATCAACAGGTTAACTAGACTCAGTCAATCAACAGGTTAACTAGACTCAGTCAATCAACAGGTTCATTAGACTCAGTCAATCAACAGGTTAACTAGACTCAGTCAATCAACAGGTTAACTAGACTCAGTCAATCAACAGGTTCATTAGACTCAGTCAATCAACAGGTTAACTAGACTCAGTCAATCAACAGGTTAACTAGACTCAGTCAATCAACAGGTTCATTAGACTCAGTCAATCAACAGGTTCATTAGACTCAGTCAATCAACAGGTTCATTAGACTCAGTCAATCAACAGGTTAACTAGACTCAGTCAATCAACAGGTTCATTAGACTCAGTCAATCAACAGGTTAACTAGACTCAGTCAATCAACAGGTTAACTAGACTCAGTCAATCAACAGGTTAACTAGACTCAGTCAATCAACAGGTTAACTAGACTCAGTCAATCAACAGGTTCATTAGACTCAGTCAATCAACAGGTTAACTAGACTCAGTCAATCAACAGGTTAACTAGACTCAGTCAATCAACAGGTTCATTAGACTCAGTCAATCAACAGGTTAACTAGACTCAGTCAATCAACAGGTTAACTAGACTCAGTCAATCAACAGGTTCATTAGACTCAGTCAATCAACAGGTTAACTAGACTCAGTCAATCAACAGGTTAACTAGACTCAGTCAATCAACAGGTTCATTAGACTCAGTCAATCACCAGGTTCATTAGACTCAGTCAATCAACAGGTTCATTAGACTCAGTCAATCAACAGGTTAACTAGACTCAGTCAATTAACAGGTTAACTAGACTCATTCAATCAACAGATTCATTAGACTCAGTCAATCAACAGGTTAACAAGACTCAGTCAATCAACAGGTTAACAAGACTCAGTCAATCAACAGGTTAACTAGACTCAGTCAATCAACAGGTTAACTAGACTCAGTCAATGAACAGGTTAATTAGACTCACCCAATTGCCAGGTTAACTAGATTCAGTCAACAGGTTAACTAGACATAGTCAACAGGTTAACTAGACTCTATCAACAGGTTTGGACTCAGTCAATGAACAGGTTAATTAGACTCACCCAATCGCCAGGTTAACTAGACTCAGTCAACAGGTTAACTAGACTCAGTTCATCAACAGGTTAACTAGACTCAGTCAATGAACAGGTTAATTAGACTCACCCAATCGCCAGGTTAACTAGACTCAGTCAATAGGTTAACTAGACTCAGTTCATCAACAGGTTAACTAGACTCTATCAGCAGGTTAACTAGACTCAGTCAATGAACAGGTTAATTAGACTCACCCAGTCACCAGGTTAAGGATGCACAGATGGAACACCTTTTTGTTCGGGTCGTTGTAGGAGATCTCTTCCTCTTCCTTCTCAAGCTTCATCTTCAGTTCCTCAGCCTGTAGAGACAACAGCTGATTATATTCTTTCATATGAGCGACTAAAGTTATGTCCAATCAGCATCAGGACAGTGAGGAGGCGGAGCCTGTGTGATAACATGAAGGAAAGGCTGATTGACGAGCCTAACTTATCATTACTTGAACAGCAGATGTTAGCTGAGAGTGTGAGCTGCCAGCTGGATTTCAGGAAGTAAAGTTTAATATTGTCCCTTTTTGTGTAAGAGTTGTTGTTTTCAGCTTAAAATATTTCACAGAATCTGTTTATCAAAGGAAAATAATGGACTGTGCCCACTCTTCCAGCCCTGATGGTGAAAAACGTCCATCTTGTGTTCCCACTGCAAACAGCACGTTCCAATCAATCTGTTCAGGTGTTTAACGAACGATTATGGACTCGTCCTTCAAAATGTTCTCTACAGTCCAGAGAGACAATTGACTTGGTCCTCAGTCTTTCTGCGTCAAAGTGGTGAAATGACCGAAAAGGAAGAAGTGGATAAAAGATAATAGATGGATGGGTAGTTGCTGTGTACAACTCGGTAAACATTTTCTGC
>JBBPBX010001426.1:65118-86218 GCA_038048925.1 Garcialebias charrua
TAATAAAAATATGAAATTAAAAAAAAAATTATAATAATAATAATTTGTTGTGTTTAAAAGTTCTTAAATTCATGTGTACAGCACTTTGTTGCAGCTGTGGTTGTTTTAAAGGCTTTATAAATAATAATTATAATAAAAATTACAATTTTTAATCATATTTGCGTAGCTTCCGGCCGTTTCCGGAAATGCCGCGGTGTCCTCCATTCTACGTTTCGTTCCAGTCTCGGCACTCGGCAGCTGGCTTTGGAGGACTGTGTGTCGATCAGGGTTGTCTCATACGGAGAAATAAGCTGGAACGCTCGGTGAACTCTGTGGACGTCTCAGGCCCGGAGCAGCAGCCACGGATCACTCCGCCACCACGCCGCGCCGACACAAAAGCAACTCATGGGCTAGGCTAACACGCAGCTAATGCCGGAGCTAACGCAGCGGAAGCAGCAGCCGCGGATCGCTCTATCGTTTCACCACCACGCCGCGTCGGACACAACAGCAGCTCATGGGCTGGGCTAACACGTAGCTAATGCCGGAGCTAATGCGGCGGGAACAGCAGCCGCGGATCGCTCCGCCAATTTCTCCCACCCACCATGCCGCGCCACCCGACAACAGCAGCTCATGGGCTGGGCTAACACGCAGCTAATGCTAACGTGGGGACACCAAGCCGACAGGCCGCGGAGAGGCCACCTGCGTCTGGGAGCTTGCCTCGATGTCCGCTTGGCAGCCTAAGATATCGTGGACACCAAGCTAACAGAGAAGCTAACATGCTAAAACGCGAGAAACCGCGCCGACAGCCTTTTTGGATGGGCTAATGCTAACAGGTGCAGCTAATGGCGGCTAACGCGCGCAGATGGTTTTGGATGGACGGACACCGCGGAGAAACGGCTTTCAGTAAGTTATTAAATCTTTTTCTGGCTCCAAGTGTATGGCGTTAACAAGCTAACAGTCCTTCCTGTAAACTTGGACCGGCGTGGAGTTGCACGAAGCGGAGCTCGGACGTGCAAGAGCTAACATGCTAAAGACGGAGACAAGCTGCAGCTCAAAGTAAGAAATTAATTTAGTCCTTCCTGTAAACAGCTTGGACCGGCGTGGAGCTGCACGAAGCGGAGCTCGGACGTGCAAGAGCTAACATGCTAAAGACGGAGACAAGCTGCAGCTCAAAGTAAGAATTTTATTTTTAATTTTTTATGTACCGGTATGTGTTTTTTAAATAATTAAGATAGGTGAAGTGCTTGTTAACTTGGTAACTGTTCATTACCGTACATGTACGTGTATCAGTGGCAGCTCGTGCGGAATATAAAGGTAGTCCCCGATTTACGAGATTTTCGTCTTACGAGATAGTCGTAGTAACGGAACTCGCTCGTAAGTCGGGGACCACCTGTAATATATATATATATATATATATATATATATATATATATATATATTGTATATATATAGGGGCGGCCGTGGCGTAGTGGTAAGGGCAGTCGTCTCCCGATCGGAAAGTTGGCGGTTCGACTCCCGGGACCCGCACCATGTGTCGTTGTGTCCTTGGGCAAGACACTTAACCCTGAGTTGCTCCCGGTAGGACTGGAAAGCACCTTGCATGGTAGTCTGCCGCCACCGGTTTATGAATGTGTGTAGCATTCAATATATGTGTAGCACTTTGAGATTTTCAGTAATGAAAAGTGCGTTATAAATTGAATTAATTATTATTATTATTATTATTATTATATATATATATATATATATATATATATATATATATATATATATATATATATATATATATATACATATATATATATATATATATGGGCGGCCGTGGTGTAGTGGTAATGGCAGTCGTCTCCCGATCGGAAAGTTGGCGGTTCGACTCCCGGGACCCGCACCATGTGTCGTTGTGTCCTTGGGCAAGACACTTAACCCTGAGTTGCTCCCGGTAGGACTGGAAAGCACCTTGCATGGTAGTCTGCCGCCACCGGTTTATGAATGTGTGTAGCATTCAATATATGTGTAGCACTTTGAGATTTTCAGTAATGAAAAGTGCGTTATAAATTGAATTAATTATTATTATTATTATTATTATTATTATTATTATNGTATATATACTGTATATATATATATATATATATATACAGTATACTGTATATATATATATATATACTGTATATATATATATATATATATGTATATATATATATATGTTCACATGTTGCTCATGTTCCTAAAATTCAAATGTTCCTCATGTTCACGTTCCTTGTGTTCACATGTTCATCATTTTCACATGTTCCTCATAATCACCTTCCTCAAGCTCACATGTTCATAATGTTCACATGTTCCTTATGTTCATGTTTCTTATATTAACACGCTTCTCATGTTTATGTGCACATCATGTTCACGTGCTCATGTTCACCTGTCCCTAACATTCATGTGTTCCTCATGTTCACATGTTCCTCAAGTTCAAATATTCCCCATGTTCACAATAATCACATGTTCCTCATGTTAAATTGTTCCTAGCATTCATGTGTTCCTCATGTTCACATGTTCAAATGCTCTCCATGTTCACATGTTCATCATAATCACATTCACATATTCCTTATGTTCAAGTGTTCCACATGTTCATCATAATCACATGTTCATCTGTTCCTCAAGTTTACATGTTTCTCATCTTCACAGGTTCCTCATGTTAAATTGTTCCTATTGTTCGTATGCTCCTACCTTTCAAATGTCCCTCATATTCACATGTTCCTCATGTTAAATTGTTCTTAACATTCACGTGTTCCTCATGTTCACATGTTCCTGAAGTTCAAATATTCCCCACGTTCACATGTTCACAATAATCACATGTTCCTCATGTTAAATTGTTCCTAGCATTCACATGTTCCTCGTGTTCAAATGCTCTCCGTGTTCACATGTTCATCATAATAACATTCACATGTTCCTTATGTTAAATTGTTCCTAGCATTCACATGTTCCTCATGTTCATCATAATCACATGTTCATCTGTTCCTCAAGTTTGCATGTTTCTCATCTTCACAGGTTCCTCATGTTAAATTTTTCTTATTGTTCATATGCTCCTACCTTTCAAATGTCCCTCATATTCACATGTTCCTCATGTTAAATTGTTCCTAGCATTCACGTTTTCCTCATGTTCAAATGCTCTCCATGTTCACATGTTCATCATAATCACATGCACATGTTCCTTATGTTAAATTGTTCCTAGCATTCACATGTTCCTCATGTTCAAGTGTTCCACATGTTCATCATAATCATGTTCATCTGTTCCTCAAGTTTACATGTTTCTCATCTTCACAGGTTCCTCATGTTAAATTGTTCCTATTGTTCATGTGCTCCTACCTTTCAAATGTCCCTCATATTCACATGTTCCTAATGCTCACCTGCTCCTAACGTTCATGTGTTTATCATGTTCATGTGTTCTTCATGTTCACATGTTCTTAATGTTCATGTGCTCCTAATGTTCAAATGTTCCTCATGTTCAAATGTTCCTCATGTTCATCCAGGATGAAGTTCTAAAAGCCTGGTCTTACTTCTCCTGGATCAGATCGTACTCCTGCAGAACCTTCTTCTTGGCCTCGTCGTCTTGAGCTAGCCCGGCCTCCTGCAGCTGAGACAAAAAGATCAAATTCTCAGACGAACATCTACAACTGAAGTCAACCTGATTAAAGATGGCCACCCCATCTAATTTACAGCTACAACCACATAAATGGCTGTAACAGATACTGGGTAATTTGGTGTGGTAGTAGTTGAGAGTCATCCTCAACATATATACTCAGTGCTAACAGATCGCACACGATCTTATCTAATGTTTAGCACCAACAAGACGGCGAGCAACGTGCATTCCTTCACCGATTTGGTGTATTTGACTGTCAGTTTAGGACTGCACGATGACAAAAGAAAAATTAAAAGTTGCTTCTAATTACTTTTAAAGTACGCCGCAGTATAAAACAGATCTTTGTTAAAAGTCATAAAAAAATAATAACCACCTGTTCGGTCAGCCTGCGGAGCTGCTCTTTTAAGCTGCTGCTCATCTCATCAAACGTCCTGAATGCCTGAAAGAATTTTTATTTATTTATTAATTATTATACAAGCACAATGTAAGAGATGAAGACAAACCCTGAACTAAGAAGTTGTTTTACTCTCAGTCTGTCCGATCTCTGTGCTGCTGAGTGTATTAAACAACAGAAGAATTAAACACTGTACCTCCTCTGGAGCCGTCTGACACGTCAGCAGGGCATCCAGAAACTCGCCCACGTACTGCAACAGCAACAGAACCGTGAACCTTCATCCTGGGAATGAAGTCGTGTACGTGCTGGAGGACTCACCAGGGACAGGAACTCGATGGTCAGATGAGTGTTTTCTACCATCACATCATTTACCAGGTCAAAGCACTGTGAAGGAGCCCAGCAGAGGCGTTAATCCAGTTTTAGTGAACCGCTTTGAAGTTTCTTCAGCACACTGAATGTTTTTGTGTTGTTGTGATCCTCGTCCTGGTTTGGTACCTCGTGTTTGGTGTAGACCAGCAGTAGGTTTTCAAAGGTGACCCGAGGGAAGGAGGGCAGCTGCAGGAGGAACGCCAGCTTATCAATCCCTTCTAAAGGCTTCATGTCGATGTTCATTAGAGCCTGGTTGTGCAGAGTCACGGTGTCCAGCTCCTGAGCTCAGACACAATCAGAGCATCACGCTCACAGGTCAGCTGTGTTCTGTTGGACTCACCAAATGTAATAAAAAAGTTTTTTGTGTGGAGAATTTAATATTGATCTGGGAAATAATACAGATTCAAACATCATCAGTACATTTATAAATTCAATGTATAGTTTAAATCTTTATCCGTTGATATCAAAGCCAACAAGAATTACAACTCATAGTGCCACGATAATTGATAATATTTTCACAAATATAACAAATGGGGATGTGATAGGTGGTATTTTAACGACTGATCTAAGTGATCATTTTCCAATTTTCACAATCTACAAAAACGACCAAAGCATCACAAAAGCAATTACAAGAAAGAAAAAAAATAAACACATCCAAAAAAGCTTTAGATAAATTAAAAGATGACTTAGATAAACAAAATTGGGAAGACGTGTATGTTGATGATGTGAACAGATCATATGATGAGTTTATGAATATTTTAGAAGCTCTGTATGAAAAAAATTTGTAAAAAAAAATTATACAAAGAAAAATATTGTTGACCAACCATGGATGACGAAAGGATTGAGAAACGCTTGAAAAAAAAAAGAACTATCTGTATTCATGCTTCTTGAAATCCAGAACACAAGAGGCAGAAGAAAAATATAAGAAGTATAAAAACAAATTAGTAGGGATTATAAGAAACATAGGAAGGAATATTATAGTGATTTATTAAATAAAAGTAATGGTGATATGAAAGCAACATGGCGAGTAATGAATAGTGTTCTGAAAAACACAAAGTAAAAACGGGTATTTCACAGTATTTTGTAAAAGACAACGATGAAATCCATGATGAGAATGAAATTGTAAATGGATTTAATCAATATTTTGTAAATGTTGGATCAAGCCTTGCAGCTAAAATACCAAAAGTAGATAATAATGTGAGCTATGACTAGGTTGTACAAACAGTATTTTTCTAAATGGAACTGACAAAGAAGAAATAATGAATGTAGTAAAAAAAATTACAGACAAGAGATCAAAAGACTGGGTGGACATGGATATGATGTTTGTAAAGGACATAATGAGTTATGTTATTGAGCCGCTTACATATATATGTAATTTATCATTTTCTACAGGAATATTTCCAGATAATATGAAAGTAGCTAAGGTAGTTCCTCTTTTTAAAAATGGTGATACAGTAAATGTGTGTTCAACAATTATAGAAAAATACCCTTGTTACCACAGTTCTCAAAAATTCTAGAAAAACTATTTGTGACCAGATTAGACCAATTTATTGATAAACAAAATATATTGTATTCTAAGTAACAGTCAGTATGGGTTTAGAGCAAAAAACTCTACATCAATGGCTCTCATGGAATTAATAGAACAAATAACTACTGCTGTCGATCAAAAACAATATTGTGTCAGTATTTTTGTTGATTTAAAAAAAGCATTCGATACTATTGATCACACATTCTCCTTGAAATTTTAAATAAATATGGTATTAGAGGACCAGCGTTGCAGTGGGTATGTAACTATTTGAAAGACAGGAAACGGTTTGTACAAATAAATGATGTAAGATCTAACCTCTGCAATATCACATGTGGAGTTCCTCAAGGCTCTGTACTTGGACCAAAGTCCTTTATTTTATATGTGAATGACTTGGTAAATGTGTCAGGACTCCTTAAATGTGTACTTTTTGCTGATGATACCACATTTTTTTTGTTTGGGTGAAGATATAGAACAAATGTTGGAATTGATGAAGACAGAATTTGTCAAAATACAAACTTGGTTTAAACTTAATAAATTATCATTAAATCTAGATAAAACTAATTACATGATATTCAGTAATAAAAATAAAACTGTTGCTGTTCCATTTAAAATTGAGGGTGATGAGATTTGTATAGTGAGTGAGGTGAAGTTTTTGAGTGTTATCATTGATGACAAACTGACATGGAAACAACACATAAATTCTGTAAGAATAAAATAGCTAAATCGATTGCAGTACTGTACAAAGTCAGTGACTTATTAAATGATAAAGCTCTGTATTTGTTGTATAACACAATCATTGTTCCATACTTGTGTATTGTACTGTATTGATGTTTGGGGGAAAGCGTGTAAAATAATTACAAAGCCTATTTTTGTATTACAGAAAAGAGCTGTAAGAATTTTCACTAGAAAACATTACTGTCATCCATCAAGCACATTATTTTATCAACAGAAGTTTTTGAAGTTCCATGATTTGGTAGATTATAATAAAGTATTTTATCAGTTATGTATAGGGCTCAGAATAACGCATTACCTTTACATATCCAAATATATTTTGTTAAAAGACAAAGTTGTTATAATCTCAAGGGAACAGAGATGTTTGTAAAACCAAAATTCAGAACTAGTTTGAAGGGACGGTCTACCTCAATCCAGGAAATTGGATTATGGAATGGTTTGGAGAATGATGTTAAAAATGCCAAGTCAATGTTTACATTTAAGTAAATTATAAAAAATGAATTGTTAAAAAAAATGAAGTAGCTTAATGTGTATTGTATTAGAGTTAGAAAATTAGAAAGTTACTCATTTTGTTCTGTTACTTCTAGATAATTATTGTTTGAACTGATTGTTTAAAAAAAGGGGCAGATATAAAAGATTTTTTTCTTCCTTCTGCTACCTTTCATTTTATATTTTGTATTTGTATCATTTATGGGATTGTTTTGTATTGTATTTTAAAATGAATAAATTTGTAATTAAAAAATCTTCTAAACTCTGAGTGCATTCACGTTAAATACCACTAGGGGACAGTAGAGGATCCTGAGATGTTCACATTTGAGATTTAATTCCAATCTTAAATTAATCTGAGTAGTCTGGGGGAGGGAGAGGTCTAAACAACATCAGAGTAAAACCACAGAAGCTGACTTCCATGAGCTCAGGCTCCCTCGTGGTTTCAGCGGAACATCTGTGAGCTGCTGTGATCTTCAGCGTCAGGGAGCGAGAGTCTGACGGACTTACCTCCTCTGACCTCGGGGGCATGGCTGCCAGGGCCTCCTGAGCTCCTTTCACTGCAGAATCATCATGAAACCAGAACACAGAGGAGAGCAGAGCATGTAAACTCTAAAACAAACTCCTTCATCACAACCTGATAATAAAGGTGCAGAATGAACAAAGACAACTTGTCTGAGTGAAGTTCATCCTGCTGACAACACGTCTGCTCGTCTGAACGTGTTTAACAGTAGGATCGTCACTAAACGAGTTTAGAACGAGGCCTTTTCTGCGTTGGACACTACAAATGATGACCATTGAACCTTGTTCTTCTTTGTGATGAAGCTGCAGCCTGCTCCTGGATCTGGCTCTGAACTGGACCATCAGACCTCCTCTGATTGTTCTCAGATTAAAACTTGGTTCTGATCAAGTGTTGCTGGGTTAATCCAGGCAGCTGCTACCTGACATACAAACAGCTGATTTTATTCCAGAGTTTTAACATAATTTCTGTTATTTTCATGTTTGAGACAGAATTGAGAGAAATGCAAGAGACGGAGAGAAATGCAATTTCAATCCTGTGTATGTCCTGTACATATTGAAGTTTTGACAATAAAGTTGACTTTGACTTTGAATCTTTTGACCCAATAGGTTGACCTCACATAAGCCTGTTGTTCTTGACTGGAACTCAGAGTGAGGCTGAAGAGTTGCTCAAAAGATAAACTGATACTGTGTCTACATGCTTGTTATTTTAGAAAATGAAAAAAGATTCTGAACCTATGGAACTTTGTTGTTGACTTTCTGCGTACTTTGTTTATGGCCACACCCTGAACACGCTCAGCCTCGTCTGAGCGCGAAGATACAGTAAGCAGGGTCGGGCCTGGTTGGTACTTGGCTGGGAGACCGCCTGGGACGTGGGAACACCAGCTGCTGTAAACTTAGCAGAGGACAAGATGGTGTAGAGGTAGGGCACGCAACTTGTGACCAGAAAGTCACAGGTTCAACTCCCTGCCATACCAACATATCATGGTGTCCTTGAGCAAGACGCTTAATCCCTAACTGCTCCCTGGGAGCTTACATAGCTGCCCGTATGCTAGGACTGACGGTTGCAACTAAATGTGGGGACAATGACAGGCAAAGGTAGAGAGCTGGCTGACATGATGCAGAGAAGGAAGGTAGATGTTTTATGTGTCCAAGAGACCAAGTGGAAGGGCAGCAAGGCTCGCAGCATTGGAGCAGGGTTCAAACTGTTTTACCATGGTGTGGATAGAAAGAGAAATGGAGTAGGGGTGGTCCTGAAGGAGGAGTTGGCAAAGAATGTAGTAGAGGTGAAGAGAGTGTCAGATAGGGTGATGTGTCTGAAGGTAGAAGTAGAAGTCTGATGCTAAACATCGTCAGTGGTTATGCTCCACAGGTTGGATGTGATGGGGAGGAGAAAGATACATTTTGGAAAGATCTGGATGAAGTGATAGAGAGTATTCCCAGGGAGGAAAGAGTGGTGATTGGAGCAGACCTGAACGGATATGTTGGTGAAGGAAACAGAGGGGATGAGGAAGTGATGGGTAGGTTTGTTGTCAAGGAAAGAAACCAGGAAGGACAGATGGTGGATTTTACCAAGAGAATGGAAATCGCTGTAGTCAATACCTATTTCCAAAAGAGGGAGGAACATAGAGTGACCTATAAGAGTGGAGGAAGGAGTACACAGGTCGACTACATTCTGTGTAGAAGAGGAAACCTGAGGGAGATTGGAGACTGTAAGGTTGTGGCAGGGGAGAGCGTGGCCAGACAACATCAGATGGTTGTGTGTAGAATGACTGTTGTTGCGAAGAAGAGAAAAAGAGTAAAAAGAGAGGGGAGATCCAGAGCTCCGCTCATATTGGTCAAAATAAGCGACGGTGGCACAAAGTTGAAGATCCAGAAGCTGTTGTCATTCATACACCAGCAGAGAGTTGATGTCACAGATGAGAACCAACAAAAACAGAAATAATACAAACACCATCAAGCAGAGGTGGATTGCAAGCCATGTACACAGGTGCCATCTTCCCACAAGAACAGTTAGTGAGGACAGAGAATCACTCTCGATGGTGACCCCTGAAGAGGGAACAGCTGAAAGAAGAAGACTGTCAGGATGTCATGGTCATGTGTCTCAGATACAAACAGAAGCTGCTCTTTCAGTCTGAGCAACATTTCTACTGAGTAGCCAGTGTTTGACGTTCTGTGAACCTGTTCTACTGTTCTACTATCTGATGTGTCTAAAGAATACTGGACTTTCAAAGAAGGAAACCTGTCCTGCAGGTGGTTCATTGAAGGTAGACATGCTTTCACCTTCAGGCTGTTAAATAGTTATCTTGACTTTTGGCCTCTTATTGTTCTACAGCTGGTGTTTAAATTCACACAGCAGTTCTTACGGTTCTTCATCTTGTATTCAATGGCTGATTTCAGGTTGAAGGCTTCGATCAGAGCTGTCTCGTGAAGAACCAGCGTGTTGCCCACGCTGTGCACATCGTTGCCTTTGGTTTTCAAGCCGATGCTCAGCTCTGACACAAACAGAACATAGAGATGAAGTAAGGATGAATGTGAGGTGCATAGATGGGCACAGCTCCAGAGAGCTTCCACCTGGATGTTCTTTGGTTCCTCGCTCAATGATCTCTGAGATGTGGTTCAGGGCCTGGGGGTAGTTCTTCAGGCTGTAGAAGCTCAGGGCAATGTTGTAGGACAACGCTGTAGGAAAAACAAGCAGAAGAACAAGGACAGATATTAATCTGGAGATTTTTACTGAATTTCTTATTTTACAGTCAGAACTATTAATTAATACTTAACCAATTAGTAGTTATAATACTTCTGAGTTGCTGTCTGTAAGTCTATTCCATCCTAAATGGAAAATGGAATGGCATAAATAAATGCTAATGAATAAAATATTACAAATCCGACTCCAAAAAATTTGGGACACTAAAAAAATTGTGAATAAAAACTGAATGCAATGATGTGGAGGTGCCAACATCTACTATTTTATTCAGAATAGAACAAAAATTATGTCATCACCACCAGGACAGTAACCTGTTATCCAAATCAGAAACCCTGGCTGAATGCTGAGGTGAGAGCTCTGCTGAAAGTTAGGGACGCTGCGTTCAGGATGGGTAAGGCATCAGCACTCCGAGAGGTGAGGAAAAGACTGACTGCAAGCACTGCAAGGGCCAAAGCCACATACGCCAGGTAGCTCACTGGAAACGCAATGTGCCGTTAGCTGCTCCTAACCTTATCTAGACCTCGTGGGTTCGAATCCCACAAGGTATGACTTTTTTGTATTTTTTTAAGATTATTTATTCATTCCAGATTTAAAAAAACACAAGAAAACTATTTACAAAACTACGGCACATTGCGTTTCCAGTGAGCTACCTGGACGTGTCTATATTTTAAGGTCCACATTTATTAGAAACGAACCGCCCCTCATAAAATTCTGGCTACGCCTATGCACCTTAATATCTGACCACTTTTTTTTAGTTCTGCCGGTGTTCGCTGCTCTGACCCCACAGCATTTACAGCTTCACACAGGCTGTCCCACTCACGCCTTTTGCGCTTAGCTGTAACGCCAGAGGACAGCGTGCCAAACAAAACTTTTTTCCGTGCCTCTACCTCACTCAGAAGTGTCTCCAGTTCACAGTCCGTGAAGTTCCTCTTTTTTCCACGTTTCGACATGATTTGCAATAGAGCAAAGACGACATTCCTCTGGTGCAGGGCATATTTAAATGAATTTGCATATTTATATGGAGGCGTGTCAAAGGCGGAGTCGGCCACTCTCTCATGTGCGCTCAATTCCACGTTGATTGTGATGTACAAAAGCAATGTGCGTGGATTCCGGCGTATGCACAGTTTGATACATCTGGATTTTTTTGTGCGTACGCCGTTTTCTGGATTTGACCGTACGTCACGTTTCAGTAACGCAAGTCTTTGTACATGAGGCCCCTGCTATCTGAGGTGATGACGGACATCTTCAACACCTCACTGTCAATGGCATTTGTCCCCACCTGCCACTATTGTCCCTGTGCTCCACAGTGACAGGCCTGAATGACTACCGACCTATCCACCTTATTCCTAATTTGGCGCCACGGTACCCATAATTCATAGCGGAAGACGGTATTTTACTTCCGCCCGCGGTCCCGCGCTGTTGTTTACAGTTGCAGAAGATGGCGAACAAACAGATTACAGACTCTTGACCAAGGTGCAAGAGCTACATATCTGCAAACAATAGCAGTGGTTGGAGTTTACCCCTATGGATTGGAGAATCATGTCAGACGAAGCGGACAAGTTGTCATCAAGAAGTTACTCTGATATCGTTAATTATTTAATGACTACGAGGAGTGCCTAAAACGGAGCTTCACAGCTTTACATCCATGGATGGATGCTATAACCAGTAACAGATTTGTGAAGGACGTCCAAATCTTCATGTTAATAACAGTTCTGGTGACTGGCAGAGTAAGTGATTACAATAATACACGTAATGTCCCTCGTAGCTGCAGCAGCTAAGCTAAACTTTGCTACTTCAGCTTACCTGATGTAACTTGTACCACAGAAAAGATTGCTATTTCTCACATTACTACATTAATTATTTAGCCTATGAGTGCCTTTCATACTTAAACTAGTGTTAGCAAAATAAATTATTTGTAATTATTGCTCAGTCAAAGTATTTAACGTTTTACAGTAAATGTCACTGATATTATTTATTTTTCCACTATGATCTGCCTTTGGTAATAGTTAGTGGTGAAAAGTTACAATTTGAGAACTCCTTTTAATTCATTGGTTAATCAATCAATCAATCAATCAATCAATCTTATTTATAAAGCACGTCTTGAGCCTGCTCTTAAAACAACAACATTCTCTGCAGCCCTCAGGTTCTCCGAGGGCTGCATGTTAAATATTGCTTTAAACCCTGAAACAAGAACAGCATTTTAATTGTTTTCCTCCTTTTTGTTGTATTTCTGTGCAGGTACTCCCAGGAGATGGATCAAGCTCCACTTGGACCATACATCTGGTGTTGCTGTGAAACATGCATTCCTAAATGTACATGTGCCTACCTTTAGTTTGAATAAAACAGTTGCACCATGTTTCACCTATTAAGATACGCTGTTTAATGTCTAATAATGAGAAGTAGTTTTATTGTGATATCACCTCTACTAGACATTCTAATGTACATACTGTAAATAAAACCTAGATGTAGTGATTGTTCTTTGGCAACGTAATAGTTTAGTGTTTTGTTATTGACATGTACAAAACCTAAAAACATGCATGTGGCTGTATAGTTCCACATCCAGGAGACTGATAAAGTTCAACGTAAAAGCTATAATTATAAATTCAAAACAGTTGAAACTGAAAACATACAATATGAGAACTGTGGGTGATTTGATGTCTTTTAATGAAAATGATTTGGCTACAGAGTAAGTACCAGATCAAAACACTCTTCAACAAGGAATGATGGAGCCAAGCAGTTTCTGATTTTAAACAAACTGGAACAGATTCCTCGTCATGTGGGACCATCCGACTGGAGCAAGCAGCCAACCCCTCCAGAATCCAAGACTGGACCCAGGCGTACAGTGTGTACAGGCCTTCCTGAAAAAAGAAAAATTCAATAGAACAAATGTAGTAATACCCAAAAGATGAACTCGTGTTATGGAATATTTTCTGTGCAGACAGCATCCCACTGCTTTATTCACATGAGAGTAACAGAGGACCTAAAATCAAAACAAACTTATAGTTCTAGTCTGACAATGTTGCAGTGTTCAAATATTATGTACTGTATATTAAATACAATGTGTGTGTATCATGCATATACAGTACAGTATGTATGTACAGTATGTATGTATATACTGTATATACAGTGTGTATACAGTATACACATAAACACGGTGTATGTATGTACTGTTAACACACATGTATTTATATTATTTACTGACAGATTTGTTTAGTAAATACTTTAACAGATATTTGCTCACATTTTAGTACAATTTTAGCTAAAATAACACACAGCCAACAAATGGTCCAGGCTCAACAAGGACCAGAACCAGCATTTTGTTGTGAGTGTTAACGTGTGGAAGTTAGCATGTAAAGTAGCAACATGCTAAGCTAACCACAGCAGTAGACGCTAAATCATGAAGAAAAAAAAAGAAAAAACACAGCTCCAACACACAGACAGTTAAACTCTAACATTGTTCTGACATTGTTTCACAAAATGATTTATATAGAATATTTTGTTTACCGGACAAAAGGTGACATGAGCACGACGTCTTCGACAGCAGATCCGAGCTGGAGGAGGAGCTGCGGTCAGCTACTCTGATGGAGATCCTTCACGTTTTCTTATTTTTGGGATTAAGTGAGAACTGTGCTTTGCCCAAACGTCTACCCAGTTGTAACACCTTGTAACCCAGTAAGAAGCAACCAAAAAAATAAATAAAAAAACGAGAGAAAATTAACTGGTGTGCAGGCATGCATTTCTCAGCAAAAACACCGGTAGCTTACTTCCGCCGGAAGTATACAACCGGGAGGGGGCGGTACCGATCTGTCATGGCAGCCCACATACGCTCTTGCAGAATAAGGTGGATAGCCTTAACATCAGTAGTTATGAAGCGCTTCGAGAGGTTGGTCATGACCCACATCAAGGACTCCATTGATGTCACTGTGGACCCACATCAGTATGCCTACAGAAGGAACTGCTCCACTGCTGATGCCATCTCATCGATGGTCCACACAGCCCTCACCCACCTGGAAAGCAGAAATTCTTACATCCGTCTGCTCTGTCTGGATTTCTCCTCAGCCTTCAACACCATCATCCCACAGAACCTGGTGAAGAAACTCTCCTTTCTTGGACTGAGTCCCACACTGAGGAACTGGATTCTGGACTTCCTGACCAACAGACCTCAGACTGTCAGGATCCACAGCATTAGCCGTGTTTCCATCAAGGTTTCTAGATGCGCATTTTGAAGTATCGCAGCAGAAAAGCTTAATGGAAACGGCAAAATGCGAATTTACTTCCTCAAATTCGCCAAAAAGTTTATACGCTCGCTTGAGGTGGTTTTTGGGATCTTCGAAAATGAGCAGATGCGCAAAACGACAGATGGAAACAGATTTGCCGACTCAGTTCTGCCGTAGCGAACATTCACGTCACGTGACGTTCAGCTGTTTCCGCTCCGGACAACATGTAACATCGCTAAAACTAGTTGGCATGACAGAATAAATACAACTTGCCCGATAGCAACACATACCTGAAATATTCTCTCCATTTTGACGAGATGTGTGGCCGGGTTCTGTTTTCAACCGCTACTTCCTGTTTACTGTAGACATGCGTAACGCTGACGTCTGACGTAATGACGTCTGACGTAATGACGCTGTGCGTGGCCCGGTAGATGCGATTCAAGCCAGTTGATGGAAACACTTCTGCTTCGCATTAATTTGTATTTACATATTTGCGAGATTTCAAAAATTAGCTCAAAATTCGAAATGAAAATGGATGGAAACACGGTTACTGTCTCCTCCTCCATCACCCTCAGCACTTGCTCGCCCCAGGGCTGTGTGCTGAGCCCCCTCCTGTTCACTCTGCTGACATATGAATGCTCAGCTATACACCCCAGCTGCCATGAAGTTTGTGGATGACACAGCAGTGGGGTGCATCACGAACAATGATTAGTTCTAATACAGAGAGGAGGTGGAACACCTGGTGCAGTGGTGCAGAGGCAATAATATCTGCATCAGTGTGAATAAGACCAAGGAGCTGGTGGTGGATTTCAGAAGGGACAAGGATCCTCTTCATCCCCTACACATCAGAGGAGCAGCTGTGGAGGTGGTCTCCTGCTACAGGTACCTTGGGGTGCATATATCCAGTAACCTCACCTGGAGAGCTAACACTTCCTGTCTGGTCAAGACAGCCCACCAGAGTCTACTTCCTCAGAAAGCTGCAGAGCTGGATTTGGGAGCTCTGTCCTGAGGAGCTTCTATCGCTGTGTGGTGGAGAGCGTTCTCTGCAGCTGCATCACCGTGTGGCACAGCAGCTGCACTGCTGCTGAGAGGATGGCTCTGCAGAGGGTGGTTAAGGCTGCACAGAAGACTGTGAGGAGCAGCCTTCCCACCACCTCGGACCTCTACACATCACAATGCAGGGGGAGGGCGCTCTGCATCATGAAGGACTCCACTCATCCTGCACACAGTCTGTTCCAGCCCCTTCCCTCAAGCAGGCGGCTGAGAAGCATTCAGAGCAAAACCAGGCTCAGAAACAGTTTCTTCCCTGCAGCTGTCACACTGCTGAACTCGAGCTGCACTTAATTCAGCTTCATCTTGCATTTTTTAACTTTATTTATTATACATATTTATATTTATACTCTTTTGTATTATTTATTTGTTAATTGTTAAGCTTCCTGATCTGGGACCTGAGTCTAAATTTCATACCATAAACATGCAAATGTGAGCTGGTAGAACAAAAAAATAAAAATCCTTGAATATAGAAGAGAGGGATTACAGAGATCAAGCAAACCTCATTAATATTCTCGGTTTTAAAAAAAGTTGTGTTTTTTCTGATGAAAGCATCAAACCAAAAAAAAAGACACTAAAGAGCTGATGCTGACTGATCAACAGCTTCTTTTTGGATCAAACTTCCTGTTAATTTGCAAACAGTGGTTCCTGAAAGTCTCTTTACATGAACTTGATTACCTGGCAGGCAGCCTAGCACCTCCTTGGCAGTCATAAAGTTCCTGCAGGCCTCCTCATGCTTGCCCTCCTGATGAAGCAAGCAGCCCATGTTGAATATGTAGTCCGGATCGTCCGGGGGCAGCTGCTCCAACAGTAACTGTAAGGGCACACAGAATCAGGCCCGGTCAGCTGACAGAACAAATGATGAGATAATGTGTAAATGGAGATAGCTTGTCACCTTGGCAGCAGAATAATCTTCCTCACAGTATTTGATGTTGGCTTGCAGCTTTATCATCTGATATAAAAACACAACAAATGACAGATACTTGGAGTCTGTATGTGAAATACAGCTGCAGGAGGTGTGATGGTTTGGAGAAGCCTTCCAGCTACATGAGTCCAGCGCTGATGGTCTGGTACCTTGATGCGAGTGTTGGGGTTGTCCAGTGCAAACGAGGCCTTGGTGGCTTCAGGATAAGCTCCAGCTCTATACAGCGACTGGGCATAGTACAGTTTGTACTCCTCCACCTCTGGGTGCAGCTTGGTGAGCTGCTTGTAGCACTCAACAGCGTTGCTGAAGTCCAGGATGTGAAAGTAGCAGAAACCCAGCAGAGACAGCACCGCCCTGGACTGAGACAGTAAGATGTACCGGTGATGATTCATCGTTATCCAACAAATCATTCTGCAGTCAGCAGTGTTCAAACAGCTGAAGATGCAGAAAAAATACACAATAACAAAAACAGAAGAAAAGTTTAAAGAGTGTTTTTAAAATCCACGTAGCGTTCCAACATGAGTGCAGCTGCCACAGTTTGTTTTTGGAGAGAAAAACGTGCAGAATATTCTTTAAACTCTCAGATTCCTGTTGGCTTCGTTAAGAGACTAACACCAGAATTCATTTTTCATGCCAGAGCTTGGATCAAAGATAAATGTTTTCAGTCTGTCTTGGTTTCAGCCTTTCTTTATGCTTGGACTTTGATTTATTTTGAATATCCGAGCTTTAGGAAGCCATGACAGGTGCACAGCATGTTTTCTGTTGGTATTTTGGAAGAAAGTTGACAATTTAAAAAACATTAAGGTACTGTTGGCAGTGAACCATAAAAATAGAAAAACATTTAGGCGTCTTTTAAGAGACTTATATAATAATAATAATAATAATTTTATTTAAAAGCGCCTTTCAGGACACCCAAGGACACTTAACAAACCAATACAGTTCAAACATCATCAGCGACAAATTGAAATATAAACTACATAAAGATTATAAAATGCAAAATGATAAAAATACATTTAGTAAAGTTAATGATAAGCTAGTCTAAAGAGATGTGTTTTCAGAGCAGTCTTGAACAGAGAAAGGGAGGTGGTGTTTCGAAGGTCTGGCGGTAGAGCGTTCCAGAGGTGAGGGGCAGAGCAGGTGAAGGCCCTGCTCCCCATGGTGGAGAGGCGGGCAGAGGGTACATGGAGATGTAGTGAAGAGGAGGATCTGAGAGAGCGTGATGGGATGGAGATTTGTAGGAGGTCAGATAGATAAGGAGGGGCAAGGTTGTGGATAGCTTTGAACGTGAGGAGTAGAATTTTGAAGATGATGCGTGATTTAACCGGGAGCCAGTGGAGCTGCTGCAGGACAGGAGTGATGTGGTTATAGTAGGAGGTTTGAGTGATGACATGGGCAGCTGAGTTCTGGACCATCTGTAACTTGTGGAGAGATTTGTTGGGGAGGCCGTAGAGAAGGGAGTTGCAGTAATCGATACGGGAAGTCACAAGACTGTGCACCAGGATGGCTGTGGAGCGGGGTGTGAGAGACATATAGGACACATTTCTGATTAAACACAACAAGTGGGTTTGCATCAGTATCATCAAGTTTAGTAGGGGTCTTGGCGGCCCTGGTGGGTGTGGGCTGTTGGTCCTGCTCCTGGCGGCCCTCGTGGTCCTGTCCCTCTCGGGTCTGGAGCTCAATGGGCATGGCGGTCGGAGAGGTGTTTTGGCCTCGCTCCTTGGGTGGGCCCTGGGGAACTGGGGGGACCTGTTGGGTCAGCGGGGGAGCTGACTCCCTGCGGGAGCATTTGTTCCTGTAGTTATTTTCTCCCCATCCCTCACCGCTCACCTCCACCCTCTTCATTTCAAATTTAATACATGTAGGGATTTTGAAGCTCGTGTGTACTGCAACAATTTTACATCTCTGTTGTTCAGAACCACCTGGGACTCAATTTTATTATACACCTTAAAGGTGCTATGTGTAACTTTCTGTAGAGTGCAGAACTAAGAAAAATTTTCAACAGGCAAAGCATTCTGATCAAGCTCTGTTTTTATTGGCTGATTCAAATTCAAGCTCTGTTTTTATTGGTTGGTTACAAACTCTGTTTTTATTGGCTGGTTAAGGACGGGTCACTCTGTGTTTTTAGTGTTTTTATAAATGCTGATAGAGAAGCAAGGGGACTATAGTTTTTTTCAGAGATTACTTTGTCTAACATCAGTCTGTCAGTAGATAGTGACAGAGTGAAGAAATATGTTAAAAATATATTGTTAGAAAAGTTACAGACTGCACTACAAAGTTACATAGTGCAGCTTTAAGCCCCCGGCAGAGCTCAGCGTACAGGCAGTATGCCACACTACGCCGTACGTACGAAGAGGCACAAGCATAGCCCCGCAGGGCACGAACGTGCAAAACTCAAATTTTACGACCGTGTACGCGATGCGCGTTGTCTCACCATAAATTGCCCGGTGCCGGACTGTTTTGTATGTTACACAAATGAATTAAATTCCCCTTCTTCATCGCTGATCAGGACTTTTGTTTTGTTTTTTTGCCAAAAGTCAAGTAATCGCTTCATCCTCCGTTCACTCCATGACTGAAATGAATGAATTCATGTCCTACCTGGCTGTGCGAGGTTTTAAATATTTCCTGGTGGGCTGTGGGCTGCAGAAAAAGCGCTCCCTGTTTTATTTTTATTTCTTAGAACTTTTTATTTACATATAAAGTAGAAACACCGCAGCGGAACACCGCAGCGGGCTGCAGCCGGCCAGCTCTTCCTTCTCTCACCCGAGCTGTCAATCATTTCAGTAGGCATGTCAGCAAGTGACCAATCAGCGACCTCAGTTTGTCCTGCTCTGCGCGCAGCTGCTCAAATTACAACAAGGATTTGGAGCGAAAACGCGAGCATTTAATGCAAGAACGAAAGCAGAGCTGTGCCAGCGAACGCGTGCGTACAGAATGCGCGCTTTACCGGAGCCTTTAGACATTCACTCATAAACATCCTCATAACATTCACATATAGGAACTTGGAGTGGGCACTATGGTTATGGGTGGCGGGATGACACTACTCTCGCCACCTGTGCCTGTGCTCACTTACAATGATGCATTTAAACAGTAAGGGCTTGGGTTAGAGTTGGGGTGGAGGGGAAACTGGCATTATGCCAGCCTTTGCTCCTTCTCTTTCCCTTTAAAAAAAATAATAATTGCACTTTACTACAACACACTTCAACAGCACATCTGGAGGCGGGGATGTGTGTGTCGGGGTCTAGTGTTTTTTTTTGTTGAACCCCCTTGCTTCCTGACGGCCATTCTGGGGGTGGAGTCTGGTAAGTGGCAGACCGTCGGGTGTTGTCCTGGGCTATGGGGGGGTTCGGGGCCTGGGGGTTTGCCGTGGACGGGTCTGGCGTGGCGCTCTCCCTGGGGCTGCTTGGGCTGGTGTGTTCTGTCCTGTCGGCTGAGCGCGGGTTGGGCCGGATCTTGGATGTCGGCTCCTCTCCACCCCAGAATGAATGGGCCTATCTCCTGGGTTTGGGTGTGGACTGCCCCATGTAAGGGGCAGGTACATGTCTTGGACCTGGGGGGTATAGAGTGCGTATCTGGATTATGAATGGAATGTGTCGTTATTATATGTCTTTGAGCGAGTGAGGGTGAGGGTGGGGTTGAGTGATTGTATCTGTGTATGAATGTCTATTTGTCAGGCCGGGACTTAGAGTGCCCTCTCTTTGATACATCTGAGGCTACTTGGTGTCGTGCTCCTACCACGTGGCCCCTTGGCGGGGTATTCCCTTGCCAGCTGGCACGCTTAGGGCCCTCTGTATCGGGGGTTGAGCACTTGGGCGTATGTTGGCTCGGCCTGGTGGGGCTGGGGTCCTCTGGTCCTATTGTGCCTGGGCCTGAGGGGTGAGCGTCCCTGGTGCCTGGGGCTACGTCGGTGCAGCGGGCTCCGGTGGGGTCCTGTGAGTTTGTCGCTGTTGGCCCCTGGGGGTCATTGTGTGTGGTCGCTGGTAGGGCTCTCCCGGTTCTACCCTATGGTCGGATCTGGGGGGTGGGTGAGTGGTTCGTCCTGTTTGGGTGGCCCTGGGGGCTCTGAGCTCGGGGTCCTTCTTGGGGTCTTGGGCTCTGGTCCCCCTCTTTGTCTGCCTCGGGTCTTGGGGGGCGGATCTCTGATGTTTCACAGTCACTATTGAATGTTCTATTAGAGAAGTCTTATTCATTTATGCATGCTTACAACCACACACTAATAGATGCAGGGATGCACATGCAGGTATCGTATGTAGATATGTAGATGGGTATATGACTGAATATGAATGTATATGTATGTATATATATATATATATATATATATATATAATAATCTACTGCAAAGTCATGAATGTTATGTGTCTTTTATGCATATGTGTTTTGTTGCTGTGTTCTGTCATGTACTTTGCAGGATTGCAGACAGCGGTTGGGTGTGTTTGCCTTGTGCTCTTTTTGTGGATATTTGTTTTGTAGTCTTACTTTCTGTCTTTTCCTTTCTTTCTATATAAAAAAAAATCATATTGGTGTGAAGAGGATGGCTGTGAGGTGAGAAGGGAGGCCATCTATAAAGGGGGG
>JBBPBX010001426.1:86572-103122 GCA_038048925.1 Garcialebias charrua
ACACACACACGCACACACACACACACACACACACACACACAGATTAATTTACGGAAGGTTTGAGTGTTTGTGTGTCAGCAGTGTGTGTGTGCGCTGCAGGCAGATGGCTGAACCACAGGAGGGCAGCAGCTCTTCGAGCCAGAGGGAATATTTCACCACACCACTCCTCGGGTTTACTCTCCATAGATATATACAGTATATATATACTGTATATCTGTGTTACTCTCAGCCTCCCACAGTTGAATTATTTAGTTTTCTGTTTCCGGACAATCACATCAATACGGTTAAAAAGGTTCTTAAAGGTTTAAGCATTTCCACAAAGACCTCATCTAATTCCTGAAACATCAGCACCATGTACTGGTTAAAAAAAACTGCATTTATTCTTTTATTTGCTCCATTTTGTCCCTCCTTTGGACATGAAGGACCTGTGGCATCCAGCAGGGGGTGCTGCAGCACCATGCTCTCCCCTGCTTCACCCAGCCTCGTGTTGTCTGCTGCCTTGATGATTTGATTTGATGTTTATTCATTCATTTTAAAAGAACAATACAAGACAGTTTCATCAGATACAAGAATACAAGTATGATAAAATGAAGGGAGCAGAAAGAAGATGAAATCTTATTATATCTGCCCCTTAATCTGCCTTCTTCATTCTGTTTGTCAGGAGCATCAAAATGCATAACCAGGCCCACTTCCTGTTGTCACGTTCTCTCAAGCATAAACATTTTAAAATGCTGCCCTGAACCTGCCAGAGTGTCTCTGTGGGTGTGTCTGTTAGTAAAATATCTGATAAACCAGCAGACAAATGCTGACAGTTTCAGAAGAAGTTTAATGGATGAACATCAACAACTCTTTAAAGTGTGTGTGACATGATTTTTTTACTATGCATAAAATTGCTCAAAATATATATCTTGTATCATTCAACTATGTTCGTTTTTGCTAACAAAATGATAAAATCAATTTAATTTTGTTTTAAAAGGGATTTTAAACTTCGCGCCGTGTTTATTCACGGGAAATCCGATTACCCGTATTTTCCCGTGTATAGGTCGCACCTTTTTATGGTTTTTTCAAGGCATGCGACCTATACTCAGGTACGTGCGACCTATATATGGCTTGTTATCACTTTCTGTGAAACAAATTTTAAATCCAGCTCATTTCACAATTACGTTCATTTATTAAGGAAAAGTTCAGCTCAGACATATATTTGCTATAATTTTTATCAAACAAATAATTGTTTTTAAGTGTTAATCTTCTTAAAAGCCTTGCTGTGCGCTCCTGTGGCAGACATTTGCAGCAGAGCTAAACGTAGGTGCGACCTATACACCAGTGCGACCTATCTAGGGATTTTTCCAGTCTATTGGTGATAATTGGACAATGCGACCTATACACAGGTGCGACACACCAGAAAATACTGTATACGCGAATGCAACATCTGTGATGTAAAATCGGGCAGAGGGCTCGGGTATTAGGTAGCAGACAATTTAAAACCCGACAAATTTAGAAATCCAAGTGAAGATTTTGAGCTATTTGTCTTCAGTTTGGGAAGCCGAAAATAGTTTGGGTGATGGAACAAGAAACAGCAGGATCTAATTTAGGTCTGCAGCCGTATGAGACTTACCTTCAGGTGGAGCGAGGGGGGGCTCCGAGGGGTGCAGCTTTGTTGCATTCTTGACGAAGTATTTCATCTTTTGGGAAAGTGAAAAGGCTCACTTGTTCACTGATGATTAGAACACCCAAATGCGACACAACGTAACGGCATTTTTCAAGTAAAAAAAAAAGGGGTCTGCAGGCGAGCTGCAGACAGACGCAGACTGCCTCTGCCCGATTTTACGTCACAGATGTTGCATTCGCGTGTAATCGGATTTCCTGGGAATAAACACGGAGCAAAGTTTAAAATCACTTTTAAAGCAAAATTAAATTGATTTAACATTTTGTTTGCAAAAACGAACATAGTTGAATGATACGAGATACATATTTTGAGCAATTTTATGCATAGTAAAAAAAATCATGTCAGTGACGCTTTAAGGTTTGAGGTCAGTCTGATTCAAGATGGCTGCTACAGCTAATCAACCATACAGCACAATTCTGGCTTTAAAACTCGTTGAGTTTTACAAACGTTAACTTAAAAATGTGGAAGGAAAAAAAAAACATGGAGGACAAGATGGAGACGGAGATCTGAAAGAGCTCAGGAGCAACTAAAGTCTGTAAGAGTGAGAGGTCCAGATCAGAACCAGAAGGAACATTTAGTCACTGATGAGGTGAATTATCAGCAGGTCCATCAGAGCCTGTTAGAAGTAAAGATGAGCACAGATTCAGTATTCTGTCTAAAACTAGAGGAACAATTTCAGAATAAAGTTCTTGAATCAAGACTTTAATCTCCATCATCTCCAGTCGATAATCTGATCCGCAGATTAGAAGAATCTGTAGAAATCTGAACTCAAAGAACGAGGCCCTTAGGGGCCACTGCATTAAACTAGGTCTGGTCACCATCCAGAACCGCTGCCGTCTTCTCTGGACCAGAGCTCGTTTCAAATAGACTAAGTCCAGGACTGTCCTGATGTCAGACTCAATCAGACCATAATAAAACATTTTCACAAAAGCCTCCAAAAACTTCTCCCTTCATTACACCTCCAGCTGGTCTCCTTGGGTCCTGGACCTTCACAGACTGTCATGAGAAGATGCAGGGAGTCTTCTCCGAGTGAACGTGGAGCTGAACATCTTGAAAAAGACGTGTTGAAGACTCCAGATCCAAGATGACCTGATTGTTATTTAAAATCGTCCTTTTGCCTTTTGTTTGTTTCAACATCTGATGGGTTCATCTGGGTTCATGAGTTCTGATCATCCCTGCATTCTGTTCTCATCTAGTTTACATACTGTCAGAATATCAGATCCGAGGGCGCTCAGAACCTCAACCAGGACAAATCCGGCCCAGAACCCTGATGAGTTTGTGGAACCATGAAGGAGGTCAGTGGAGCAGCAGGAGCAAGGAGCAGCTTGGAGTCAGACTCCTCCTATTATCACCTCCTTCATTCTGACGACTCCTGGTGATTGGTGACAGATCATCTGAAAAGACTAGATAATTTCCCCTGACCGCAGCAGTGTGTGTGTGCGTGTGTGACAGTGTGTGTGTGTGTGTGTGTGTGTGTGTGTTGGGGGTGGTTGGTTCATGAAATCTCTCAGCATGCTTCAGATCTGAAGGAGTGAGGTGTTAAAATTAAATGTTTTATAGTTTCTCAACCTGCGGCATCATCTTCAGTAATCATCATCTTCTTCAGTAATCATCATCTTCAGTAATCATCATCTTCAGTAATCATCATCATCTGTAATCTGTTTCTGTCATGAATGTTTCATGTAATTTACAATCATTATGTTTTTTGTTGTATTTTCAGGGGCGTAACTTTAGGTCTAACATTGGGGGGGTTGTGATTAACAATAAACATGAAAAAATTGTACACTATACGCTTCGGTGTTTAATACGCGTCATCTCTTCTTCTTCTTCTTCTTCGATGGTGTTTACTGGCAGTTTACAAACTCAGTGTATTACCGCCATCAACCGGACGGAGATGTAATTCAAGAGTCTACTTTCAACAAAAAATAAATAAATAAATAAATTAATTAATTAATAAATTAATTAAAATAAAATTAAATCCTTTCAGCTAATTTTGTAACTTTCAAATATTTAACAAATGCTTTAGTTATAACCTGTGACTGATTTTTCTTCAATAAAGTAACCATTGTCACCGAACTCCCCATTACCCTTTCCAGTGCCTTCCTCTCTTTATTATATTTCTTACAATAAATCAACACATGTTCCACTCCTTCCAGTACCCCACAATTAGAGCAGTCACCTGATGGATGTTTTCCTATTATCTTTAGACCACTATTTAATGTAGTGTGCCCAATCCTCAACCTGTTAATCCATACTTCCTCTCTCCTAGTCATTAAACTACTATCGTCACTTAGGAGTACCTCCTTCTGTATGTTATGTAAATGTCTTCCTCTTTCCTCTAAATCCCACCTCTCCTGCCACATATCATTTATTTTATCTTTAACAATTATTTTTATTTCTGCTTTACTTAATGGGACATCATATTTTGGGCAGCACGGTGGCACAACTGGTAGAGCTGCTGCCTCTCAGCGAGAAGGTTGCCGGTTCAAATCCCGGTCCGGGGCCTTTCTGGGTGGAGTTTGCATGTTCTCTCCGTGCATGCGTGGGTTTCCTCCGGGTACTCCGGTTTCCTCCCACAGACCAAAAAACATGCTTGTTAGGCTGATTGGTGACTCTAAATTGACCCTAGGTGTGAGAGTGGATGGTTGTTTTGTGTGAGTGAGACAGGTCCCTCTTGTAAATGAGTCCCCGTGACTCAATGAGGCTAGCCTGTATAAATAAAGGTTGAATGAAATATTCAATTTCTCTTGCTGTATACGCGTCATCTCCACGCGACGCGTCAGCTTTGTCCTGACCAAGATGGCGGCGACAGGACCCAGCTAGTACGAAGAACTTCACAAAGAAACACGGTAAAAACAATTATTTCTTTGCGAGAAAAAATATATTACTAAGCTGACTTTATAGAAGACGTGTTCTTGAGTTTAACGAAATGTTCAAATCGGCTGGATTTAAAAAAAAAAAGTTCGCTGATTTTTATGCAGGCGCCAGGCGGGTCAAACCGGACGCTTTCTTTCTTTAAATTTAGCTAAATAAACGCTTAAAAATATACAGTATTTCTTCGCTGACTTATGGGTGATAGTAGACGTACTCCTGAGTTTAACGAAATGTTCAAATCAGCTGGATTAAAAAAAAAAAGTTCGCTGATTTTTATGCAGGCGCCAGGCGGGTCAAACCGGAGCTTTGTTTCTTTAAATTTAGTTAAATAAACGCTTAAAAAATACATTTCTTACCTCACTACAGCAGACGGGCTCCTGAGCTGAACCAAATGTGAAATCAGCTGGATTTAAAAATCCGCGGTGTGGTTTATGAGTGGTATCTTGCAAACAAAAACAGCTACCTGTTCATCCATAGGGGCAACTTCATGAGCAGCTCCGTGACTCACGTGACTTCCTGTAGCCGGTGAGATGGGTGATACCAAATTATTTGCAGGGGAGGGGGTCAGTCCTCAGGGAGTTTGTTAAAAACATGCAGCAATTTTACTAAAAAATTTGAATGAATAAAGAAAATCAATTATTGATGTAAGATATGTATAATGACGAAATGATGTCATTTTATTGGGGGGGTTGAAATGACCGGATCAAATTATTGGGGGGGTCAAAACCCCCCTAACCCCCGTGTAAATTACGCCTATGGTCCAAACCCTTTACAGGAAGGACTGTTAGTACGGTAACTTCATACATTTGGAGCCAGAAAAATATTTAATAAACTTACCGAAAGCCGTTTCTCCGCGGTGTTCGTTCTTCCAAACAAGCTGCCCACTTTAGCTGTTGTTAGCCCTCGCCAGATTAGGCCTGCTCTCGTTAGCGCTCGTTAGCGTGTAGCACATCCGAAAAAGGCTGTCGGAGCTGCTTCTCCACGTTAGCTCGGTGTCCATCCGACATCTTAGGCGAGCTCCCGGACATTGAGGCGAGCTCCCGGCCGCCGGCTCGGTTTTGGTGGGGTCCGCTTAGCATTTAGCCTAGCCTTAGCTTAGCCCATGAGCTAATGTTGTCACTCGACACTTTGGAAGCGATCGCTGAGCGATCCGCGGCTGCTGCTCCAGTCCAGACACATCCACAAAGTTCACCGAGTGTTTCCAGCTAATTTATCTGTATGAGGCAACCTCTGATCGGACGCACGGTCCCCCAAAGCCAGCTCCTGGCCGCAGATGGTCCCTTCGCCGGCATGTCCAATCCCCGCCCACTTAGCTCCGCTCGTTTTATGTCAGACGGCGCTTTGTGAGCGATCGCTAATACGCTAAAAATTGAAATTAAACATAAAAATAACAATTATACTTTATTTATAAAGCCATTTAAAACAACCACAGCTGCAACAAAGTGCTGTACACGGCGGGCGGCCGTGGCACAGTGGTAATAAAATAAAATAATAAAAATAAATGTCACATTTTTGTCATCTGTGTATGTTTCCCATACTTGACAGACGAAATTGGCCTCTGCATTTAACCCAACCACCACCAGGTGGTGCAGTGAGCAGCCGTAGTCAGCGCCCGGGGAGCTGGGGAAAATAGATGTGCACTCATAGACACCCCAAGGTGTGCCGTGGCCGGGGTTCAAACCTGGGTCCTTCGGATCCCAAGTCTGATTCCCTAGCCACTACACCATCTTGGCCCCAATGGCAGTCGACCCCCGATCGGAAGGTTGGAGGTTCGAATCCCGCATCCGCCCACCATGTGTCGTTGTGTCCCTGGGCAAGACACTTAACCCCGAGTTGCTCCCGGTAGGTCTGGATGGCGCCTTGCAAGGCCGGCTACCACTACCGGTGTATGAATTTGTGAATGAATGGGTGGATGGCTGGTATTGTAAAGCGCTTTGGGGCTCCTCACAGGGGGCTGGAAAGCGCTATATAAATAAGCTCCATTTACCATTACCATTTACCATGAAATTAAGAACATTTAAACACAAAAAAAAATTAATTTCATGTTTTTATTAAATATTACAACCTCGTAAAGTCGGACCCTCGTAAGTCCAGACGCTCGTAAATCGGGGACTACCTGTATCTCATGAGACTCACAGATGATGAAGACTTAAAGATTTCATTTAAAGTTTCAAACACACGACACAAACTCTTGAACCAGCTGCTCAGGTCTACAGGTTAATGATTTAAAAACATAAACTGACTTTAATTAACACGAAGACTTTGGATTTATTAAATATCACTGATGATTTCCGGAACGTGAGTTTCATCTCTCAGTGCTTTTACTTTCAGCACAGACTCCATCGTCCATCCTGTGGTCGGAACTTTCTAAAACTCAGTTTTTGCACCTTTACAGGAAACAGACTCACACGTTTAAATGTTTGTAACACAAATAAAGTTATTTAAGCTGTTTAAACTGAAACATCAAACAGTTTGAGCAGATAAACATCTTGTTATTTGATATATCAGTTAATCTGTATTATATTATGAAATATGTTGACCATAGTTTGTAAAGTTTGTAAAGTTAAGTTTGTTGATCATTTTGTAAAGATTGTTCAGGTTTTATGTCACGTGTTTTATGTTAAACCCTGTTTAACTTTGATCCAGATTATTGTTTATGTTTATGTTTATTAAATTTGTTCATTTTTTTTTACAAAAGAAACAATACAAGACAATCCCATAAATGATAATGTACAAAATATAAAAAAATGAAAGGTAGCAGAAAGAAGAATAAATCTTATTATATCTGCCCCTTTTTTCCAACAATCAGATTAAACAATAATAATCTTCAACCAACAGTACAAAATGACTAACTCTTTCTAATTTTCTAACTAATACAATACACATTACGCTATTTCATATATATATTTTTAACACATTCGTTTTGATCATTTTCTTAAATGTAAACATTGACTTGGCATTTTTAACTACATTCTCCAAGCCATTCCATAATCTAATTCCCTGGATTGAGGTAGAACGTCCCTTCAAACTAGTTCTGAATTGTGGTTTTACAAACATCTCTGTCCCCTTAAGATTATAACAACTTTGTCTTTTAACAAAATGCATTTGGATATTTAAAGGTAATGCATTATTTTGAGCCCTATACATAACTGATAAAATATTATAGTCTACCAAATCATGGAACTTCAATAACTTCAGTTGATAAAATAATGTACTTGATGGATGACGGTAATGTTTTCTAGTGATAATTCTTACAGCTCTTTTCTGTAATACAAAAATAGGCTTTGTGATTGTTTTACACGCTTTCCCCCAAACATCAATACAATAGATTAAAGGGATTGTGACATGATTTTGTAAATTTGAATATTTGTCAGAACATATATATCTTATATCATTGAGCTCTGGTCGTTTTTGCATAATAAATTATAAATATATTAAAATTTCATTCCAAGTTATGATAGTCATTTCTCTGGGACACGCCCCTAAAATTCCGTGCATTCCGCAAAACCGTCATTTGACGTACACGTGGGGAGCCGCTGCTCAACGCGCATGTAATTAATAATGGCGGAGCATGTCGACTCAGACGAGTGCAGCATTTCTAGTATTGATCTAAGCAATTTGTCTTCAGTTTTGGAAGGTCAATATAAGTAGTAGAAGTTTTAATCTTGCTCAAATCATTTTATTGTATACTCTATTAATGGAAAACTTATTAACTTTTACGATTCAGCTTTAAAAAAAACGTGCAGGGAGCCTCGTGGCTTTGAGCACGTCCGATTGCGTTTGAGATCTATCATTTTAAGACAGTAAATCATCCAAAACCCTCATTAATAGACTCTCCCCTAATAAAAACAAACAACAGATCGTACCTGATTGCGCCGACATAATTTAAAAATACCTAAATAGCACCCCGTGTTGACTCGGTAGCTATGCTAATGTCTGTTAGCAAGCAGATGTCGGCAGATAGACCTCACGTCTGACATATATCATTTTTAAACAGTAAATCATCCAAAACCCTCATTAAATGACTCTCCTCTATTAAAAACAAACAACAGATCGTACCTGATTGCGCCGACATAATTTAAAAATACCTAAATAGCACCCCGTGTTGACTCGGTAGCTATGCTAATGTCTGTTAGCAAGCAGATGTCGGCTGATAGACCTCACGTCTGACATATATCATTTTTAAACAGTAAATCATCCAAAACCCTCATTAAATGACTCTCCTCTATTAAAAACAAACAACAGATCGTACCTGATTGCGCCGACATAATTTAAAAATACCTAAATAGCACCCCGTGTTGACTCGGTAGCTATGCTAATGTCTGTTAGCAAGCAGATGTCGGCTGATAGACCTCACGTCTGACATATATCATTTTTAAACAGTAAATCATCCAAAACCCTCATTAAATGACTCTCCTCTATTAAAAACAAACAACAGATCGTACCTGATTGCGCCGACATAATTTAAAAATACCTAAATAGCACCCCGTGTTGACTCGGTAGCTATGCTAATGTCTGTTAGCAAGCAATGTCGGCAGATAGTCCAGGTCACGTCTGACATATATCTTTTTTAAACAGTAAATCATCCAAAACTCTCATTAATAGACTCTCCCCAAATAAAAACAAACAACAGCTCGTACCTGATAGGCAGTAAGATGGTCGCTGCAGACATAGGACTCTCAGTAGGAACCCATCGGTCACAAGATCTCTGTACTTCCATTCTAGGCAAAGTTTCTCATCTTTTGGGAATTTGTGAAGGCTCACTTGTTCACTGCTGATATTAGAACACCCAAATGCGCGACAACGTGACAGCATTTTTCAAGTTACACCAAAAAAAAAAAGAGTCGATCTTTCACCAAACAAAGGGGCAAGCCAGGCTCCGCCTTATGCCCAGTGCCCACGTGTACGTCACATGAAGATTTGCATAAATTCACGGGGCGTGTCCCAGATAATTCATGGTAAAAAATTACCATAAATTGGAATGAAATTTTAATATATTTATAATTTATTATGCAAAAACGACCAGAGCTCAATGATATAAGATATATATGTTCTGACAAATATTCAAATTTACAAAATCATGTCACAATCCCTTTAAGTGTGGAACAATGATTGTGTTATACAACAAATACAGAGCTTTATCATTCAATAGGTCTCTGACTTTGTACAGTACTGCAATCGATTTAGCTATTTTTATTCTTACAGAATTTATGTGTTGTTTCCATGTCAGTTTGTCATCAATGATAACACCCAAAAACTTCACCTCACTCACTCTACAAATCTCAACACCCTCAATTTTGAGTGGAACATCAACAGTTTTCTTTTTATTACTGAATATCATGTAATTAGTTTTTTCTAGATTTAATGATAATTTATTTATTTTAAACCAAGTTTGTATCTTGACAAATTCTGTCTTTATCAATTCCAACATTTTTCTATATCACATTTGTTCTATATCTTCACCTAAACAGAAAAATGTGGTATCATCAGCAAAAAGTACACATTTAAGGAGTCCTGACACATTTACCAAGTCATTCACATATAAAATAAATAGCTTTGGTCCAAGTACAGAGCCTTGGGGAACTCCACATGTGATATTACAGAGGTCAGATCTTACATCATTTATTTGTACAAATTGTTTCCTATCTTTCAAGTAGCTAGATACCCACTGTAATGCTGGTCCTCTAATACCATATTTGTTCAGTTTTTCAAGGAGAATGGTGTGATCAATAGTATCGAATGCTTTTTTTAAATCAACAAAAATACTGATACAATATTGTTTTTGATCGACAGCAGTAGTTATTTGTTCCATTAATTCCATGAGAGCCATTGATGTAGAGTTTTTTGCTCTAAACCCATACTGACTGTTGCTTAGGTAAGTTTGTTTCATCTTATAACTCTACTGACGACAGCAGATCCAACAAAGTTAAGTCAGGTCCTCTGGAAGGTTTTATTTATTTATTTATTACTTATTAACCTTTATTTAACCAGGCAAATCCCATTGAGATCACAGATATTTTTTTTGCAAGGGAGGCCTGGACCTGAAGGCAGCCTAACATGCATGTTTTTGGTCGGTGGGAGGAAACCGGAGTACCTGGAGAAAACCCATACAAGCACGAGAAGAACATGTAAACTCCACACAGAAAGACCCCAGGTCCAACTGGGGGTTAAACCCAGGACCTTCTTGCTGTGAGACAACGGTGCTAACCACTGTCATGCTGCCCGTTTCTTTTTGTGTTGAAACGTTTCATCCTTCATCCAAAGGACTTCATCAGTCCGAGGAGCCACAACAAAGTCAGTTCCACAAGCAGCGGACTCACATGGTGGACCAATCAGTTTGATGGTGATAAGATGGTTTCTCCCCTTATCACCATCAAACTGGTTGGTCCACTATGGGAGTGTGCTGCTTGTGGGACTGAGTTTGTTGTGACTGATGAAGTCCTTAGGATCAAGGACAAAAAGTTTCAACACAAAGAAACCGTCCAGAGGATCTGACTTAACTTTGTTGAGGTAAACTCTGTAAAATCTGGTTTTTATCATTTGAGAAAATTGGCAAAGGTGAAACCTATTCTTTCACGGCAGCAGTTCGAAACAGTAATCCATGCCTTCATTTCATCACGGCTGGATTACTGTAATTCTCTCTATCTTGGAGTCAGCCAGTCCTCACTTGCACGTCTGCAGCTGGTGCAAAATGCTGCTGCACGTCTTTTAACTGGAACACGCAAAAGAGAGCACATCACACCTGTCCTGGCTTCTCTCCACTGGCTGCCCGTGTATTTTAGAGTTCATTTTAAAATTCTCTTGTTTGTTTTTAAGGTTTTAAACAACCTTGCCCCCCCTTATTTGGCAGAGCTTCTACACCATTACACTCCATCCCGGTCACTCAGGTCTGCTGACCAGCTGCTCCTGGTCATTCCACGGAGTAAGAGGAAGCTTCGAGGAGACAGGGCCTTCTCTGTTAGTGCCCCTGAGTTATGGAACGCTCTGCCTTTACACATTCGACAGGCTCCCTCACTGTCCATTTTTAAAACCCGCTTGAAAACACATCTCTACTCATTGGCCTTCAACCCAACTGAAACTTGATTTTTACTTAATTTTTATTGGTATTGAATTTACATGTTTAACTTGTCATTTTAATGTATTTAAAATTGAGTTTTTAGTTCACTGTGTGTTAGTTTTGTGGTTCTGTTTTTATGCTTTCGTTTATCTTGTTTGTAGCTAGTGTCCAGCGCTTTGTTTCAGCTGTGGCTGTATTAAAGCGCTTTTATAAATAAAGCTGATGATGATGATGATGATGATGTTGGATATTTTAATTTTTTACCTGGATTATTGAGCATGAACTTTGATTATTTATTTATTTATTTTTTGCAGATATTTGATCAAACTGCTTTTGCAACATGTTTCATAAAATATTCTCACGGACAAGCTGAAGAATGTGGACGTTTTCTGACTAATGGCTGATTTGAACTTCTTTTGCTCAGCCAGTCAGAACAACTATAGGATTGACGCTAACCAGGAGCTGCTGGCCATCGGCGTGACAAACATCATGGGCTCCTTTGTGTCGGCGTACCCTGTCACCGGTAGTTTTGGAAGGTTTGTCTGTTTAATTTTATTAAAAGATCAAACAGGGAGCCAGAATTTGAAATATTAATATTATGGCCTTTTTTTTTCTTGACAATAGGACAGCTGTGAACTCTCAGACAGGGGCTTGCACTCCGGCTGGAGGAATTGTCACCAGTGAGTTTTCATCTTTTTACTTCATCATTTCTGCCCTCGAGTGATAGTTTGTGTTACGTCGTTTTATCACCAGAACTTTTGATGATGCGTTTTCTCCGTGCAGATTGCTACAACACATTTTGACAGCTTGCTTTTTTTTAAAGTCATCATTTTAACACGGATGTTTTTCTAATATTTAGCCTTCAGTTCTGCGCAAACACTTTAAACCCCACCTATATACCTGTACTAATCCGTGTATGGTTCGTTCTTTGGTTATTCCGAACCATACACGGATTTGTACTGTATATATTTTTTGCTCTTAAATTCTCAGGAGCTAGACTTTCCTGAAACCTTTTTGAAGTGATGTAGAACAACAATAGTTCTCCAAACTTTTTCAAGTTTGTATTTGGCTGTTTGTTGCTTTATTCAGTCCAGCCTTTGTCTGACCGTGACAACACGTCATGCGGTGTGAGGATAACAAGCTGAAAACTAAAGTGTCAAGCCTACAAAGCTGTCTACAGCAGATGAACGACGCCTGAAGGTTTATGAAACAGGGACCATTCAGATGTGAAGGTTGCCTGTTCAAATCCCGGTCCGGGGGCCTTTCTGGGTGGAGTTTGCATGTTCTCTCCGTACATGCGTGGGTTTTCTCCGGGTACTCCGGTTTCCTCCCACAGTCCAAAAACATGCATGATTGGTGACTCTAAATTGTCCCTAGGTGTGAGTGAGAGTGTGAATGGTTGTTTGTCTCTATGTGTCCCTGTGATGGACTTGCGACCCGTCCAGGGTGTACCCCGCCCCTCACACAGTGATTGCTGGACATGGGCACCGGAGACCCCCGTGACCCAAAATGGAAGAAGCGGGTAAAAGATAATGGATGGATGGTTCATGTTTTGTGTTCAGAAGCCTTTTTATACCTGAATGATGTCGCTGCTGTAACAGTGCCATGTTCTCATGGCCTAAGTCTCAGAAAGAACGTTTGTTCATTATCGACTCTAATGGTAACAGCTATGAGGTGTGGGAACCATTCTAGAAGTATTTTTCCGGTTTTAGGACTCACAACCCAAAATTCCCAACAGGACTTTTACGATGTAAAGAGCCTTTCTTTACAATGAAAGATGTATGCTCCTTGTTCAACCATCTGATCATTCTGCAGGAAATAAAGTGTTATCACTGTAATTAACTCACAACAAGGAGCTTTATTTTACCACATAAAGCCATAAAACAAGACTTTTTACTTTTAAAGAGGTCCTCAACACACTGTGAAACGGTAACTCCGCCCCCAGAGCAGATTCAAAATCCCTCATGGAAATGGGAGTGTCGAGAGACATGGAGGGGAGGAGGTGGGTGGGTGAGCTGCGTTCACGCCCCCTCTAGCAACAAACTAAAACAAACTAAAGCTAGATTTATACTCGACGTGTCGCGCAGCGTGCGAGGGTGCGTGCGCCAAAAGTGACGCAATATCACCGTCCCCGCCCCTGTGCGTAGGCCCCGCGCCTCGGTTTGGCGCGTGTCGGGCACCTCCGAATTTTTGAAACTCCGCAAGCCTAGTGCACGTGCCGTGGGCGCTACTGAATTGATAGACATTTCGGGTGGGGACCTCACCGACAGCCTTCACGGTCTTCACGCCGGAGCCTGCAGCTGTCTGCGCCGCTGTGGTCGTGGAGACGGCGTCGCGACGCATGGAGGAATGTTTTGTGACACAAATGTATTAAATTCTCCTTCTTCATCTGGACTTTTCTTTTGTTTTTTTTTTGTGCCAAAAGTCACGTGATCGCTTCCTCCTCCGCTCCATGCATTAAAACCGCAAGACACAATAACTGTTGTTCTATTATGATTTGCTCCTCTAAAGACAACAGTTCAGCACGCGAGCGGAAAGCCTTTTTTTGTTGTTGTGTGATTTCAAACAGTTCTTCTTCTACGGTAGATTTCTTCTTCTACATCCTTTCTTGCAACATATGCACAGGTTTTAGAGGGTACTGCCACCTGATGGTCCGTAAAAGAACAGCACTTTGCCATGCGCCGCCGTGCGTCAACCATAAACACAGCGGCAACACTGTAAACGCATGAAGCCGCACGGCTCAGTGGTGCGCGCAGCGCGCGCCCTCCAGCCTGCGGACCAAAGCGCGAGTATAACTAGGCCTTAAAACTCCAGCAAACAACTTACAGCAAGCAAAAACAAAGAATAAATACAGTATGTAGATGTATTTATCTATTCCCACCCGATCAATCAAAACAAAAGGCCTAAAAAAATACCACAAGATATTCCGTAACCGGGATTTGAACCTGGGTCTGCTGGATGCCAGACCGGGAGCCACACCATTGCCCTATCGTGGCATATATGCATTACTCGTCCATCGCAATATAAGAAAACAAATACAACCAAATAGTTTTGTTGTAGTGAAAAGTATTCCTAACATAAATCAGTTAAAATATACAAATAACTATTGCCATTCCGAAAACTATAATATGCGTTTTTGCAGTACTTTTCCAGAGTGCAATGTGCCACTTCCATATAAGGTATGAACTGCAGCACAGACCTTCTCATCTCTGCAGGGGATTGGCTCTGCTTGAACCACTTTTGTGACGTCACACATGAGCAGACACGTCACACATGAGCGTTTGGACAAATAAGAAAATTATGGTGTAATTCACCAGTTCAACCCATAGGACTACCGTAAACACGTTTTTAGACCAAACATTTCCGATTTAAACAAATACGCACAAATACATGAAAATTAACACAGGCATAGTGCTATAAAACCTTTTAAACACATTCTAGGGAGTTTATCAGCTAAAAAAAGTTATTTTTGAGTTTAGTTCCTCTTTAACGGAAAGAGGTAAAAAAAATTCCTCTGGTTTCAAACAAATTGTCACATATACGGTAACTTTCTTTACTAAATTAAACGGCACACTTTCATTTACAGTAATATTATTTCAATGCTAAACCGTCTCATGCTTGGTTTAGTTTTATTATTTTGCCTGAGTTAGTGAATTTGTTTGCAGTTTGTCTTCTTTCTGCATCGTTGCAGGTGTGGTTGTGTTGCTGTCCTTAGCATTCCTCATGCCAGTGTTTTACTACATCCCCAAGGCTTCCCTCGCAGCCGTCATCGTCTGTGCCGTAGCTCCCATGGTGGATTACCGAGTCGTGGCAAAGATCTGGAGGATACATAGTAAGTATCTGTATCCGTGTAGTCAATTGTTTACATGTGTCTCGCACGTGTTTGTTAGTTTAATGGAATTTGGACGTGTCTTCCACAGAGCTGGACCTTCTGCCTTTCGGTGTGACGTTCCTGCTGAGTTTCTGGGAGGTGCAGTACGGCATCATAGCAGGTGTGGCCATTTCTGGAGTCTTGCTTCTGTACACCATGGCCAGACCCAAAATAAAGGTACTGCAGTCGGTATACAAGGCTTTCCATATCTGCTCCACCATCTGGTGTGTTTGCTTGCATGTCTGTTAGCAGCATATCATAAACCGGTGGAGCCAGCCCAATTCAAGATGGCTGCCTCCGCTAACTGACCTTAGTCGACACAAAAATGACGACATCTCGGTCGGTTTTACAGAAACCGAGCTCACATTTGGTGTGGTAGTTGCTGAAAATCATCACCAACACATACGCAAAGGGTTGGCTTTAGCTGTTGAAGTCAACCCTCTCTGTCTGTTAGCAAAATATCTTGCTAATCAGTGGTCAGACTTTAATAAAACTCTCAGAAAGCAATTATTGGATATACGTCTACAACTGATGAACTTTTGTTGTCAGTCAACCAAATTTAAGATGGCTGCCACAGCCGGCAATATAAATCAGTCTGTTTTTCAAATATTGAACTAAAATGTGGTGTGGAATTAGCTGAGAGTCATCCAAAACACATCCTCTGAGTGCTGACAGATTGCAAAGGGTGATGTAGGTTGCCACCTAAATCACAATAATATAATCTCTTAAACAACTTTGCACAGATACCAAATTACAAGTAGGATTTAACAAGAAATCATTGCATTTTAATATCTAGTTACACTTGATGCAGTTTGGTACCTCAAACATTTTTAAATCTTAAAGTAAAGCTGACATCAGATGCAGCAGTTACTCCTCTCTGCCACGACTGTGTAACATATTGTGTCTGCAGCTTTTTGTGTTAACGTGTTGCTGCTGTGTGCAGGTGACTGATCATGGTGTGGTGGTGATGGAGCTGTAACATGTTGCTGCTGTGTGCAGGTGACTGATCATGGTGTGGTGGTGATGGAGCTGAGCAGTGGCCTCAGTTTTCCTGCAGTGGAGTATCTCAGTCACATCGTTCA
>JBBPBX010001427.1:0-33142 GCA_038048925.1 Garcialebias charrua
AAGAAATCTTGACCCTTCAGTAGTATCTAACTTCCGGCCTGTCTCCAGACTCCCATTTGTCTCTAAACTTCTAGAGAAAATAGTCGAGTCCCAGTTGAAGTGCTTCCTGGAGGATCACGCTATCCTTGAGTTATTCCAATCTGGCTTCTAACCTCTCCACAGCACTGAAACTGCCCTACTGAAGGTTTTTAATGACATCTTCTTATCCACAGACACTGGTGACTCTGTAATGCTTGTCCTTTTGGACCTTACATCCGCTTTTGACACCATCAACCATGAGATCCTGATTGCTAGGTTGGAGCAGTGGGTGGGCATCACAGGGTCAGCCCTCAATTGGTTCAGATCCTACCTAACTGACAAGTCCTTTTGCATTTCCATCAAAGATTTTTGTTCTGCAGTGGCGGCACTTAAATGGGGGGTTCCGCCGGTGTCCATCCTGGGTCCTCTCCTATTCTCCTTATACCTACTGCCACTTGGTGCTATTTTCCGAAAACACAACATACCTTTCCACTTCTACGCCGATGACTGTCAAATTTACTTCCCCCTAAGACACAATGGTGCATGCTATATTCAACCTCTGCTCGACTGCCTGGCTGACATCAGGGACTGGATGGCTTTAAATTTCTTAAGTTTAAATGAAAAGAAGTCTGAAGCCATGTTGTTTCCTCCCAATGACACAATCACGAACCACTGCATCGACCTTTCTGCTCTAGACCGGTCTGAAAAACAAAAAGTCACAAATCTGGGAGTGATAATGGATCCATCCATGAAACTCAACAGTCATGTAAACATGATCGTTAAATCCTGTTTTTACCAGCTGAGGCGACTATCTAAGCTGAAGCCCATATTTTCCAAAAATAACCTGGAGATAGTAGTTCACACATTTATTACATGAAGGCTTGATTACTGCAATTCACTCCTGTTTGGTATCAGTCAGACCACCACTGCACAATTACAACTGGTCCAGAATGCAGCAGCCCGATTTTTAACCAGTACAGGCAAAAGAGAGCACATTACACCAGTCTTGGCCTCCCTGCACTGGCTACCGGTTCATCTTCAAATCCAATTCAAAATTCTTCTGTATGTCTACAAATCGCTGAACAGCCTCGCCCCCGCCTATCTCACTGATTTGATACACCCGTATGTCCCACTACGTGCTCTGAGGTCAGCAGACCAGTTACTTTTAACAGGTCCAGGGACTCGTCTTAAACGCAGAGGTGACAGGGCCTTCTCTGTAGCAGGCCCAAGACTCTGGAACGAGTTACCTTTGATTGTCAGACAGCCCCCCTCCCTCTCGGTTTTCAAATCCCGTTTAAAGACCCATTACTATTCTGTTGCTTTCAACACCAGCTGATCTGTGTTTTGGTTGTTATATTTATTATCTACAATGTTTTTATGTCTACTTTTTGTACTTCGTTGTGTGTGTTGCTTGTTGTTTGTTTGTTTGTTTGTACAGCACTTTGGTTGGCCTTGTCACTGTTTTAAGTGCTCTATAAATAAAATGATATGGTATGGTAAGTAAGTGGGAGGGGGTGTAGGATGCTTGACAGATACAGTTTACAAATGTAGGTAAATGTAGATGTTTAACAACCCGTTAAAATACACCGAAATGCAGGAAATCATATACTTCATTCAAAATTTTCTGGGGGAGGACCCCCCAAAACTTCCCTGCCCCCACTCCCAGCCAACACACTATTTGTGTTCCGGTATTGAGCAGTTTACAAAGTAAAGTGTGTAAAGTAGCAGCTCTGCCTCCACATAATTGAGTTTCTCTGCTTGAGGAAGAGACTCTCCTGTCCCAGAGGGAGAATTCCACCTTTTTCTGGTTAAGAATCATGGCCTTAGAAGAGCTGACTCTCTTTCCGATTGCTTCACACTCACCATAGAACTTCTTCAGAGCATGCCAGAAGAGAAAATGGGGATACGGACACATCTCTGTCTTTGGTTACACAGGATTAGTAGTCCTTAACCAAACCCACCATTCCTGTCCCGGTCAGCCAAGCAACCCAGCTGCAGTCACTCAGTTATCACTGCAGATGTGCTGTAGGAGTGACAGATAGCTTCAACGTGGAGGTGGGATTGCATCAAGGATCGTCTCTGAGCCACTTCTTGTTTACCTTGGTGACGGACAGACTAACAGATAAGGTTACACAGTAATCCCCATGGCCTATGATGTTTGCAGATGACATTGTGATCTGTGGTGAGAACAGGGAACAGGTGGAAGAGAACTTAGAGAGGTAGAGGTATACGCTTGAAAGAAGAGGAATGAAAGTCAGTAAGACACAGGCCATTTGTGTGAAAGAGAGGGAGGCAGGTGGAAGGAGCAGAGGTCAAAAAGGTGCAGGACTTCAAATACTTGGGGTCTCAACTGTATAGGAAAATGGGAAATGTGGTCAAGAGGTGAGGAAGAAAGTCCAGGCATGATGGAATGGATGGAGAAAAGGTTCAAGAGAGATTTGTGACAAAAGGATGGCAGCAAAAGTCAAAGCTCTTATATGTTCTGGAGACAGTGGCATTGACAAAAAGACAGGAGAAAGAACTGGAAGTGGCAGAAATGAAGATGTTGAGGTTCTCCTCAGGAGTGACAAGGATAGATAAGATTAGGAATGATATTCGTCAGAGGTACAGCACAGGTTGAACGACTGGGAGATAAAGTTAGAGGCCAGACTGAGATGGTTTGGACCTGTAGGAGGGAAACTGGGTAGAAGGATGTTGCAAATGCAGCTGCCAGGAAAAAGACAAAGAGGAGATATATGGATGCATTTACAGAGGACATGGAGGTAGTTTGAGTGAGGACAGAGGATGCAGAGGACAGAATGAGATGGATGGATGACTCACTAACCGTGTTTCCATTAAGGTTTCTTGATGCGCATTTTGAAGGATCGCTTCAGAAAAGGTGAATGGAAACGGCACGATTCAAATTAACTTCCTCTAATTCGCAAAAAAGTTGATACGCTCGCTTGAGGTGGTTTTGGGGTTTTTCGAAACAGAGCTGATGCGCAAAACGAGAGATGGAAACAGATTTGCCGACTCAGTTCTGACGTAGCGAACATTCACGTCATGTGACTGATCAGCTGTTTCCGCTGTAACATCGCTAAAACTAGTTGGCATGACAGAATAAATACAACTTGCCCGATAGCAACACATTCCTGAAATATTCTCTCCATTTTGCCGAGATGTGTGGTTCGGTTCCTGTTTTCAACCGCTACTTCCTGTTTACTGTAGACGTGCGTAACGCTGACGTCTGACGTAATGCCGCTTTGCGTGGCCTGGTGGATTCGCTTCAAGCCAGTTGACGGAAACACTTCTGATTCGCATTAATTTTTATTTAAATTTTTGCAAATTTTCAAAAATTCACCCAAATTGGAATTTAAAATAGATGGAAACACAGCTACAGAAGAGGGAACTGATGAAAGAACTTATCCTGTCTTATCATACCCAGATTCCTTGAATACGCATTGGGATTTATTTTTGTGTTTGCTGCCTCATCCGTTTTTTGCAATACTTCATATTAGTCACCTCAATAAGAGTTTCACTCGAGCTTTTGAGTTTGCACTTCTGGTCCTCTGGCTCACAACAACATCACAGAACAATGAAGTGAACAGGTGAGCTTAGATACTGTGAAAATGGTAAAATTTTGTTGGCTGCGTTGTTTTTTGCCTCTGCACACCCTGAAAGGGTTTAAGGGTGAAAAGAGAATCTCAGCCACAGAGTTTTTTGTCTTTTAAAAGCTGTTTCTAGGCAACAAAACCAAGAAGCTGGGTCTGACCCTAAATTGTTGTTTCATTTCTGCAGACAACAAACCATTATAAGAGTGACTCATGATCAAATGGACAGATATGGTTATGTCATTGAGGGCATGCCATGAGTATTTGTGAACTTGATAACCCTGTAAAGGTTTGTTGGTTCCTCTGATATATTAACCACTCTTGCTGCATGAAGTGCATCTGGAAAGTGTTCACAGTGCTTCACTTTTTGTTCATTTTGTCACATTACAGCCTTATTCTAAATTGTATTAAATTAATCTTTCCTGAAAATTCTACACAGAATACCCCATTGCAACAATATAAATAAAGATTTTAGATTTTTGCAAATTTCCTTAAAAATAGAGAACTAAGAAATCACGTTTAAAAAAAATCATATCAAGAAATCACATCAAAAAACTCTACATCAATGGCTCTCATGGAATTAATGGAACAAATAACTACTGCTGTCGATCAAAAACAATATTGTATCAGTATTTTTGTTGATTTAAAAAAAGCATTCGATACTATTGATCACACCATTCTCCTAGAAAAGCTGAACAAATATGGTATTAGAGGACCAGCATTACAGTGGGTATCTAGCTACTTAAAAGATAGGAAACAATTTGTACAAATAAATGATGTAAGATCTGACCTCTGTAATATCACATGTGGAGTTCCCCAAGGCTCTGTACTTGGACCAAAGCTTTTTATTTTATATGTGAATGACTTGGTAAATGTGTCAGGACTCCTTAAATGTGTACTTTTTGCTGATGATACCACTTTTTTCTGTTTAGGTGAAGATATAGAACAAATGTTGGAATTGATAAAGACAGAATTTGTCAAGATACAAACTTGGTTTAAAATAAATAAATTATCATTAAATCTAGAAAAAACTAATTACATGATATTCGGTAATAAAAAGAAAACTGTTGATGTTCCACTCAAAATTGAGGATGTTGAGATTTGTAGAGTGAGTGAGGTGAAGTTTTTGGGTGTTATCATTGATGACAAACTGACATGGAAACAACACATAAATTCTGTAAGAATAAAAATAGCTAAATCGATAGCAGTACTGTACAAAGTCAGAGACCTATTGAATGATAAAGCTCTGTATTTGTTGTATAACACAATCATTGTTCCACACTTAATCTATTGTATTGATGTTTGGGGGAATGCGTGTAAAACAATCACAAAACCTATTTTTGTATTACAGAAAAGAGCTGTAAGAATTATCACTAGAAAGCATTACCGTCATCCATCAAGTACATTATTTTATCAACTAAAGTTATTGAAGTTCCATGATTTGGTAGACTATAATATTTTATCAGTTATGTATAGAGCTCAAAATAATGCATTACCTTTAAATATCCAAATGCACTTTGTTAAAAGACAAAGTTGTTATAATCTTAAGGGGACAGAGTTGTTTGTAAAACCACAATTCAGAACTAGTTTGAAGGGACGTTCTACCTCAATCCAGGGAATTAGATTATGGAATGGCTTGGAGAATGTAGTTAAAAATGCCAAGTCAATGTTTACATTTAAAAAAATGATCAAAACAAATGTGTTAAAAAAATGAAATAGCGTAATGTGTATTGTATTAGTTAGAAAATTAGAAAGAGTTAGTCATTTTGTACTGTTGGTTGAAGATTATTATTGTTTAATCTGATTGTTGGAAAAAGTTGGTTGAAGATTATTATTGTTTACATGGTTGATTATTGTTGTTTAATCTGATTGTTGGAAGTAAGGGGCAGATATAATAAGATTTATTCTTCTTTCTGCTACCTTTCATTTTTTTACATTTTGTACACTATCATTTATGAGATTGTCTTGTATTGTTTCTTTTGTAAAAAAAATGAACAAATTTAAAAAAACATAAACATAAACATTTACGTACAGTAAGTATTCACAGCTTTTGCTTAATACTTTGTTGATCCACCTTTGGCAACAATTACAGCCTCAAGTCTTTTTGAATATGAGGCTACAAGCTTATCACACCAATCTTTAGGCAATTTATCCCTTTTCTTCTTTGCGGTACTTCTCAAGCGCCATCAGGTTGGATGGGAGTCGTCTGTGCAGCCATTTTCAGATATCTCCAGAGATGTTCAATTGGATTCAAGTTTGGACTCTGGCTTGGCCACTCCAGGATCTTCACAAACTGGTCCTGAAGCCATTCATTTGAGATCTTGGCCGTGCGCTGTGGTCGTTGTCCTGCTGAAAAATGAACTGTCGTCCCAGACTGAACTCAAGAGCGCTCTGGGACAAGTTTTCATCCAGAATGTCTTTGTACATTGCTGCATTCATCTTTCTCTCTGTCCCGACTAGTTTGCCAGTTCCTGCTGCTTAAAAGCGTTCCCATTGCATGATGCTACCACCACCATGCTTCACTGTAGGGATGGTACTGACCTGGTGATGAGCAGTGCCTGGTTTCCTCTAAACATGACACCTAGCATTCAAAGAGTTCAGTCTTTGTCTCATCAGAGAGAGTCTTGTTTCTGGTCAGATGCCTTTTGTCAAACTCCAGACAAGCCGCCATGTGCCTTATAGTGGCTTTCATCTGGCTATACAGGCCTGATTACTGTAGTGGATTGCTGCAGAGATGGTTGACCTTCTGGAAGGTTCTCCTCTCTCCAGAAAGGAACTCCGGAGCTCTGACAGAGTGCCCATCAGGTTCTTGGTCATCTCCTTCACTAAGGCCCTTCTCCCACAATCTCACAGTTTAGATAGCCGACAAGCTCTAAGAAGAGTCCTGTTGGTTTCTAACTTCTTCCATTTATGAATGATGGAGGCCACTGTGCTCAACGGGACTTTCAAAGCAGCAGATTTTTTTTTGTATCCTTTTCCAAATTTGTGCTTCAACACAATCCTGTCTGGGAGGTCTACAAACAATTCCTTTGGCTTCATGCCTTGTGTTTGTGGTGTGTTTCTGACATGCACAGTCAACTGTGGGACCTTCTATAGACAGATGTGTGCATTTCCAAATCATGTCCACTGAACTTGATTTACCACAGGTGTACTCTATTTAAAGACTGTGTAAAGTGAATTTCAACATTTTCTTCAATAAACATTATAAATGTCATAATTGTAATCTTGTAAATGAGTAAAAAGTCTCAAAATTGTAGCTCAATTAATTTTGGAGTTATAGAGCAAACTGTGTATAAAGATATTTCTGTTTCAGGATTTTTTAGGCGTGTTTTAAATGTGACCGCGTTTCGTCACGCGGTCTTCTTAAGTATAGCCCCACCCCCTGCAGCTCCAGCCGTATAAATTCGCCTCGGTGGAGCCGTTCACTCGCGAATCGCAGATAGCATCAGATAGCAATAGCATAGATATTTTGTTCATTGTTAGCTAGCTAATCAATTATGCCTCGTTCGTGCATCTTCCCTGGATGTCGCAATGGTCAGGGCACCCGTACAAATCATAACGTGTTTTTATACCGCGTGGTTTTATACCATATCTGTAATGCCTGGATAGGTCAATGGATAAAGCGTTTGCCTTCCGTCCCAAACCTTATGGGTTCAATTCCCGCATGGTACAACTTTTTTTTAATTTTTATTCATTCCAGATTAAAAACACACAAGAAAACTATTTACAAAAACAGCGTAACTCTTGGAAAAAGTAGCTGCTGTTACAGACAGAACTCAGATAAAAACAGAGCAGGTTTACTGGCTCTGCTGTCTGCCTCTCCACACACAGCTCAGCTGCAGGCCGCAGTACTGCGCTGAAACCACGCCCACGCGCTGACACGCCCCCACAGTTTCAGACCAAGGGAAAATTATGTTTTTTCATGATTTTTGAGACTTAATTTTATAAGGAAAACAATGTTTTTAATCAGTCAGATTTATATGGGTGATTAATAACACATATTTATGCCATGTGACAAACTAAAAACACACATTTAATTTCACTTTACACGGTCTTTAAGTTGTAAATACCTCAAGAACAATGAGTGGAAATGGGATGCATCTGAGCTCAATAGTGAGCTTCATGGCAAAGGCTATGAATACTTACAAAAATGTGATGTCTTAGTTTCTATTTTTAATACATTTTCAAAGATTAAAAAAATAATAATTTTTTTCACATTGTCATAATGGGGTATTGTGTGTAGAATTTTGAGGAAAGATGTTATTATAATACAATTTGGAATAAGATTGTAACATAAAGCTTGAGTTTCTGTCCTCAGTGTACCTGTACTTTGTTTTTGCAAATAGTGATCTTAGATAATTTCAAACTGTTCCTGTAGTCACATTTCAGTGCTGACAGATGTTCTGTTGGTGGTCGTGTTGAGTCTGCAATGTGTGTTTTGGTGCATTTTAGTGAGTTTGTGGCAGGATAATAAGTAGGGATGGGGCCGATCCAATCCGGTATCGGTATCGGCCTCCGATACCAGCATAATTTACGTATCGGATTTTTGATCCAACCTACCGATATTTTCCGATCCATGATGCATGTTGGCTTCAAGCTATGGAATGGATTTCCTGAACGGAGGCGTGTCTCATGAACCCAGAGTAACAAGACCCACCTCAAATTCAGGAAATCCATTTCATAGTTTGCAGCCAGCTCCAGCGTGAGGACTGAGTGAGTACTCAGTTGGGCTTGTTTTAGTGAGTAGCATCATAGCTAGCAGCTAGCCTACTTTTCATCGTAACATGTCCGCTGTGTGGAATTATTTTACACTAAACACCGCAAGACAGCAACGTTCAATGTCTGCAAAGCCATTGCGCCACATTAAACTGCGGTCAAGTTAGTTTTACATTGGACATTCGAGCTCCTTGGCTTCAGCGGTGTGTTTTTCTTTTTCAATCCGGGGTGGGCACTCTGATTTCAGGCAGCTGCTCTTAGCTTGCCCCTCCACCGAGATGGAGACGCCGCTGGCAACGTCGTTATGCCTTTGTTTTGGTTCAGTGAGAGTGGCGTCCCGCTGAAGCCACGGAGCTCGACTATCCAACGTAAAACTAACTTGACCGCAGTCCAAGATATAGTTTACCCTCCAGGAGATATTTATCAGTACAACAGTAGACAATTATAAAAAAGCATATTAATTAAAAATTACAAGAAAACTGTATAATGTATAACTGTATGATGTAATTTACGTAAAATACTAAAAACAGGAACATCTCTGTGTTGATTTATGCCATGAACTTAGCAGATGTAAAGCTATTTAATATTTTATTTAATTAATTTATTCATTCATTTAAAAGAGACAAAATAAAACAAATTCATCAAAAAGAAAACATTGAATGAAAAGAGTGCAGAAAGAAGAAATAAAATCTTATATCACCACATTATTTAAAAGAATATATAAAATAACTTTAAACGAACAATCACTTTAATTAATCACTTTAATATCCACTTTAGAGCTAGGAATAAAAAAAACACGTTTTGTGTTAGCAGAATTTAATCATAACTTTGGAACTTATCCAACATTAATAAAACTTACCTCAAGTTGCCTTTATGGACATGCATGCATGTACACATTGTACTTGAGAGGAGATTATTACAGCCTCATATGAAATCAATGATGATGAGGATATTGGAACTGGATCGGTATCGGCCGATACCCAGTTTTAAGGATCGGATCGGAAGCAAGAAAATGTGGATCGTGCATCCCTAGTAACAAGTTACTAAGTTAGTAAGTTATGTGGATAAAAACAGAGGGAAGTGTGAGTAGCTCAGCTGGTTGGGAAGGCACATCAGGTTTAGGCGCTGATCCTTGTTGCAGACAGTTTGTATCTTGGCCTGATGCCATTTGCTGCATGTTTTTCTCTTGTCTCTTCTTGGCTACAAACTCTAAGATTAAACTCAATAGTGTTAAAAAAAAATGCATACAAAAACCATACATCACTTGCTCTCCTTTTTTGCTTTCTAGAAAACAGTGCTTGTCAGAAACACCACAATCTAATACATTATTTAATTACAACTGTTTTAATAGAAAGTAATACAAGATGTGAAATAGATTTATAAAGATAGTATTATTGCCTGCTTCAAAAAGTGAGAGGCAATATTGTTTTTGTTCATATCTGTGTGCATGTTCATTTGGTCGTAGCATTAGTAAAATATCTTAACCTATAGACGACTGTATAAAATGTGCAGAAATAAATCATTGAATATACATTTACAACTGATTTATTTCAAACTGAACACAATTCAAGATGGCCACAACAGCCAACATAACTTAGGGAACACAAAAAAGGGCTTTAGTTTAGCCAATTTTACAGCTAAAACGTCTGGTGGTAGTGGCTGAGCAGCATACTGAGTGCTACTTTGCCTAAAATTTAGCATTATAAAACGGGGTTACCCTGCATTTTATGAACAACCAAACAGACTTAATCAAAACTCTCAGAAAGTAATTATTAAAAGAGTTGTAAAGAAAAAGTAAAAGTTAAGTTGGTAATAAATAAATAAATCTTATTCAAATAAACAGTTTCCTTACCAGAACAAAAATAATGCAATCATCTTATCTCATCTTATCTAATCTTATTTTCTTATTAATGGATCTTATTTTAAGATCAATTTACAATTATCACAGCTAATCAACATCAGCTAGCATCTGGCTGCAACTCAGTCTATTTTTGTTTAGTTTAGTTTAGTTTATTCATTCATTTTATAAAAAACAAAACAATACAACATTATACAACAAATAAATATGTTTATGTTTATGTTTATTAAATTTGTTCATTTTTTTACAGAAGAAACTATACAAGACAATCTCATTAAATGATAGTGTACAAAATGTAAAAAAATGAAAGGTAGCAGAAAGAAGAATAAATCTTATTATATCTGCCCCTTACTTACAACAATCAGATTAAACAACAATAATCAGCCATGTAAACAATAATAATCTTCAACCAACTTTTTCAACAATCAGATTTAACAATAATAATCTTCAACCAACAGTACAAAATGACTAACTCTTTCTAATTTTCTAATTGATACAATACAAATTTACAACAGTACAAAATGACTAACTCTAATTTTCTAATTGATACAATACACATTACGCTATTTCATATATATTTTTTTAACACATTTGTTTTGATCATTTTTTTAAATGTAAAAATTGACTTGGCATTTTTAACTACATTCTCCAAGCCATTCCATAATCTAATTTCCTGGATTGAGGTAGAACGTCCCTTCAAGCTGGTTCTGAACTGTGGTTTTACAAACAACTCTGTCCCCTTAAATATACGACACAAAAATAAAATGAAGGGTGGCAGTAAGAAGAAAAAATCTTATATTAACTGCCCCCTCTTACAATCCATCAAATCAAACAACAATCAACTTTAATTAATTAAAAAAAACAAGAAATAATTCACACAAAAAAAATCGAACTACAAAGCAACATACACAACAGTATTTCATTTATATATTTGCAATAGTCCATTTTTTATCATTTTTTTAAATGTACCGTAATCATTGTTGCTGCATTTTTTATTTCAGTCTCCAAGACATTCCATAAGCCAATTCCTTGAATTGAGGTTGATCGACCCTTTAAACTGATTCTATATTGTGGTTTAATAAATATTTCTATTCCCTTAAGATTATAACAGCTTCTCCGTTTAACGAAATGCATTTGGATATTTACAGGCAATTTATTTTTATGAGCTCTGTACATAACTACGGTAATAAAATATTATAATCCACCAAGTTCTGGAACTTCAATAATTTCAACTGATCAAATAAGTTGTTAGAAGTGTGACAATAATGTTTTCCTGTGATTATTCTAACAGCTCTTTTTTGTAGCAAAAAAATAGGCTCTGTAAATGTTTTACAAGCTTTCCCCCAAACAACAATGCAATAAATCAGATGTGGAACAATGATTGTATTATACAACAAAAGCAGAGCTCTGTCATTCAACAAGTCCCCGACTCTGTATAATACTGCAATGGATTTAGCCATCTTTGTCCTAACAGAATTTATATGATTTTTCCACGTCAATTTATCATCAATAATAACGCCCAAAAACTTCACTTCATTAACACGACAGATCTCAGCACCATCAATCGTAAATGGAACATCAACAGTTTCGTTTTTATTACTGAATATCATATACTGGGTTTTATCTAAATTCAACGATAATTTATTTAGTTTAAACAAATTTTGTATTTTAACAAATTCTGTCGTCATCAACTCAAACACCTGTTCAATATCTTTACCCAAACAGAAAAATGTGGTATCATCAGCAAATAATATACACCTAAGGAGTCCTGACACTTTTACCAAGTCATTTACATATAGAATAAACAGCTTTGGGTCAAGTACAGAACCCTGAGGGACTCCACATTTTATATTGCAAAAGTCGGATCTTGTATCATTTATCTGCACAAATTGTTTTCTATTTTTCAAATAACTGGATACCCACTGCAATGCTGGTCCTCTGATACCGTATTTACTCAATTTGTCAATGAGAATATTATGATCAATACAGTAGTATCGAAAGCTTTCTTTAAGTGAACAAAAACACTTAGACAATTTTGCTTTTGGTCAATAGCAGTAGTTATGTGTTCCATAAATTCCATGATAGCCATTGACGTAGGGTTTTGTTTTCTGAATCCATATTGACTATTACTCAAGATATTTTGTTTTACTGACGTTATGGTAAAATTTACCAATAGCTGCGTCATTCACATCACATACTCTGTGTAATCACATCGAATCAATCATAATTATTACATTATTATTGTCTATATCTTAGATCCGTGTATACCTTTTTTATACTTTATATTTTTGCTATTTTTGCGTGTAACTGATATCTTGTGTACACAATTTTGTTCCACCTCATTTACCATGTGATGCGAATGACAATAAAGAACCTAACCTTGAATAATTTTAGAGAAAATTTGACTAAAATGGCTAAAACATATGTATACATTCAAGGAAAATTACGTTTTATTTATGTAATAATTTTGTTTAGAAAAATTATCACAATCGTCTTGAACAGAGGAAGAAAGAGTCAAAGTTATGTTTTATCTGATATTTTTGATTGATGTTCAAATGTATTCTCCTGTGGGTTGGAATGGAAGTTCTTTTGTTTGTGCAATACATTGTTCCTCTGAGCATCAGCCCTCAGCTCGAGCAGCATGACATCTGTCAAAACGCTGTTTGTCCGTCTGTCTTACAAACAGCTGGCCAGGCAGTTTGTCTCTCTGGTTATGTATAATTACTCTTCTTAACTGTTTGTCTGCCAGATCTGTGAGTCCGTGAGTCACTGCAGATGTTCAGCGACTGCTCAGGAAATGTGTTGTTGTCAAGTTGAATCTGGGCTTCTTCAGCCAGTCTCAGTGAGGGACTCATCTGCTCACAGAGTTCTGTCCAGTGATTATGAGCAATATCTTTGGAGTTTTCTTTATAAAATATGATCACCACAGCAAATCAGTCTCAGTAAGCACAGAAATGGCTAGTAGGCCTGTCACGATAAACAATAAATCAATTAATTGCATGATAAATTAAAATGATCAACCTCATTTTCCTTTATCGGCTTTATACAGTAGTTTCTTCTTCTCTCTTTCTACTGAAGACACTGGATGACAAAAAGCTCAACTCTGGTGCTCTTCACTGACCCCTCCCTTTCTCTTTTCTCTTTAAAATCCGTTTTAACCGTCCAAAATAATGCTTTTGGATTGTTAAAAGCAGCTAAGCTGAGAAGCTAAACTATGAGCTAAGCTAATAGGTCAACCTCAGAAAAAATCTCCGTCTTGTCGAAGCTACAAAAATCAAGGTTGAAACCAGTGCCTTCATGTAAACATTTGTTTTTCTCTGCAAAAAGAAACTGAGAACTTGTTTATATATACTTTTTTAATTTATTAAAAGCTGTGTGTGAAAAAGACTATGCTAAAGGGCTAAAACCACACCGAGCGTCCACCATTTTGAGAAGATACAGGGAAAAAATGAAGGAGAGACCGCCCATGTCATATCAGGGGCCTCTCTCCCATTTTTCTTAAAGAGACACGCTGTTCACTCCCTCACTATCCTTCCTTCGGTCTTATATCCTGATGCTCAATAATCCAGGTAGAAAAATCTAAACATGTTAAGTCTGGTCCTCTGGACATTCAAAAAAACAAAACAAACAAACAAAAAATGTAGAAACAATTTGTCTTTCCTCCGAAAGACTTCTTCAATCTTAGGAGCTGTATTCAGCTCAGTCTTATAAATAGTACCTTCTCGTAATGGATCAACCAGTTTGCTGCTGACAGCCAACACCAGCCGCTCACATGGTCAAGGAGGGCCATCAGCCTGACGATGTATCATTAGCACCCTGATGGCTGTTTGCTATTCACAGAGGGCTGAGTGAAACTAGCAATAACAGCATTGTAAGAGGGGGACAGTTGAACACAGAGGCCTCCACCCCTGTTTAATGATGGATGTTTCTTTTCACAAAGATGGCCTCCTTTACTCCTCTCTCAAACCATTGTTTCTCTCTATCAAGGATGTGAACATCTTCATCCCTGAAAGAGTGACCGCTGGCCTGGAGATGAGTGTAGACTCATCTCAGAGTCCTGACCTGATGATGTTGATCTTCTGTGCTGGGCCATCCTTTTGACCAGTGGCTGTTTAGTTTCCCCAATGTAAGAATGATCACAACCCTCCTGACACTGAACAGCATACACAATATTACTCTGTGCCGAGGGACTGGATCTTTGGGAGGAACCAATCTTTGCCATAATGTGTTTTGGGGTTTAAAAGCCCCAAAACACTGGGACATTATGTTTAGAAAATAAACCTCTCAATTTCTCCCGCAACATATGGAATGACCACTGGTCTGGGTTTGGGTTCCTCCTTTTCACAAGATGGCTGGCTGGAGACCTGTTTGGGTTTCTCTGCTTTCAGGAAGGCCCAGTTAGGATATCCACATTTCTCTAAAGCCTGTCTTGTGTGGGATTTCTCCTTCTGCCTGGCTCCTGAGGGGTGACACTGTCTGCTCTGTGGTACAGAGTCCAGATGACTCCTAACTTGTGCTCCAGAGGGTGATGGGAGTCAAACTGCAAATACTGGTCTGTGTGGGTGGGTTTGCGGTACACCTCAGATTGTAAATGTCCTCCATCAGAAACTGAGACCTCACAGTCCAAGAAAGCCAGCCTGCCATTTTTTACATCTTCTTGTGTGAACTTGATATATTTATCCACAGAGTTGATGTGATCAGTGAAATGTTGGACTTCCTGAGATTTAATTTTAACCCAGGTGTCTGTCAGGATCCTCTGGTTTTAGACCCACGTGCAGGCAAGCGAACGAGGCAGGGGTTTAAAATAATAATTACAGTATTTATTTTAAACAACAAAACAAAGTGCTGTCGAGGCAGCAAAACTTACTCTGGTCAACAGGAACGGAACAGGACAGGACATCAGAGTAATAAGGAGGAGAGGACTGAGATGTCTGTGTAAACAGAACAATGGCCGGACGAGGAATGAATGAGAGAGAAGGCTTTTTATATGACAGAGGGAGGGTGAGTAATGAGTGTAGCTTGGCTGGTGGCTGATGAGAAACAGGTGAAAGTGATTTATGCCTCTTTTCCACCGCTCGGCTCGGCTCGGCTCGGGTTGGATCGGCTCAGGTCGGCTCAGTTCGGGTCGGGTCACATCTATGTTCTGTTTCCACAGCTTTTTTGTACCCCTTCTGTGGGCGGGGTCCAGAATCCTACTCGTCCAGAAACTGTTTTTTTTTTAAACAACACAGTGTGATCACAACATGTTCATATACGAAATGTATCCTGTTGGAGTTATTTGAAATAAAATTCAATGTTTTATAGACATAAAGACACCTCCATTAATTTTCTCCCTTCTACTTTGTATCACATATTATCAATTCTATCAAAAACCACATAACTGATATTTTTCAAAAAAATCTAGTGTGATCACAACATGTTCATATACGAAATGTATCCTGTTGGAGTTATTTGAAATAAAATTCAATGTTTTATAGACATAAAGACACCTCCATTAATTTTCTCCCTTCTACTTTGTATCACATATTATCAATTCTATCAAAAACCACATAACTGATATTTTTCAAAAAAATCTAGTGTGATCACAACATGTTCATATACGAAATGTATCCTGTTGGAGTTATTTGAAATAAAATTCAATGTTTTATAGACATAAAGACACCTCCATTAATTTTCTCCCTTCTACTTTGTATCACATATTATCAATTCTATCAAAAACCACATAACTGATATTTTTCAAAAAAATCTAGTGTGATCACAACATGTTCATATACGAAATGTATCCTGTTGGAGTTATTTGAAATAAAATTCAATGTTTTATAGACATAAAGACACCTCCATTAATTTTCTCCCTTCTACTTTGTATCACATATTATCAATTCTATCAAAAACCACATAGCTGATATTTTTCAAAAAAATCTAGTGTGATCACAACATGTTCATATACGAAATGTATCCTGTTGGAGTTATTTGAAATAAAATTCGAATTTTTATAATTTATTTTCGTTGTGCAAGCACAGGTTTTTGGAAAAAGTCAAAGCGAAACTACTTTAAATGCAGCATATTTGACCACTACGTGACAATATTAAAGCGTGGTTAAGCTCAGGAACCCTCGTACTATAAAGTCAGATATGAAATATATTTTATATCTGTTCATTGAGCTACATTTAAAGACATAAAGCCGCCCGCGCGCCGCGTGTTGCTCGTGGCGAAACTACTTTTTAAAATCGTGCAGTTTTGAGCAGTACGTGATTTTATTAAGGACACGTTCAGCTGAAGACCCATCTTTGCTATAAATTTAAAAAATAATAATTGTTTTTACCGTGTTTATCATGTAAGTCCTGCAGTGATCGCGTCCCTCTCTTCCGTGAAAACAGCTCGTGTCTCCTCCTCCCTCCTTCCGGAGCGGGTCAGCTCGCCTCAGTACCCCAATGAAACCAGCCCGAAAATCTCGAGAAATCTCGCGCGGTTCAGCACGGAATATCCGGTGGAAAAGGATGAAAGGGGGTCTCTGCGACGCACATATGACGTAACATCCGACCCGAGCCGACCGGTGGAAAAGGGGCATAAGATTGAGGACTGGAAAGGCAGACTGAGGAGAGAGTGAAATAAGAAAAATGTGACAGGAGCAGAGCCTGTCAGTGTCATCAACACACCTGAACCAATGACTTGGTGGCGTCCCCTAAAAGGAAGTCAAGGCTCTCTTTTCTACCACCTCCATGAACAGGTTGGCAACCATAGGAGAAACTGGAGACCCCATAGCACACCTATGTTTCTGCCTATTGCTCCCCATATGTGAAGTAGGTTGACTGCAGGCACAGTTTCAAGAGTTGACACAGTTGCTCTGTGGAAAGCGTGGTCCTGCTGCTCAGAGTGGTGTCTGATTTTAACCTTAAACTGACCACCTCTACTGCTTCATCAACAGGAATGCACGTAAAGAGTGATGTGACATCAAAAGAGATCATTGTTTCATCAGTCTCCATGATGACATCCCTCACCTTATCCACAAAGTCCATGGTGTTCTGTATGTGGTGTTCTGAGCTGCCAACTAAAGGGATGAGTACAGATGCCAGATATTTGGAAACATTGTAAGTGACAGAGTTAATCATGTTAACAATTGGTCTTAAAGGTACACCTTGTTTGTGAATTTTAGGCAAACCATACAGACTAAGTGTGGCCTCCCCTGGGTACAGTCTGTGGTACAGAATACGGTCAATAGCCTTGTCCTGCTCCAATGTTTTCATGCAATCTATCAACTTCTTCTTGTAACCACTTCCTAGATCTCTTTTCAGTGTCTCATAAGTGGTTAAGTCACTAAGGAGTGACATAACTTTCTCATGATAGTCTTTCTGGCTCAAAATGACTGTGCACCTTCCTTTGTCTGCTGGGAGAATTATGATGTTTTTGTCCTTGCTAAGAGTGGTGAGTGCATCCCTCTCTTCTCTACTGATGTTGGAAGGTGGTGGTTTGGCATTACTGAGGCAGGCTTAAACTTTGATTCTGAGTTGTTCTGCTTCAAACTCTTTAATTTTGTTGTTGCGGATGGCTGACTCAGTGGCTGTGATCATCTCCACCAGAGGAATTGTACTTGGCGCAATGGCACAGTTCAGTCCCCTGGCAAGAATCTCTGTCTCCGGCTGGGTGAGCTGTCTGTCAGATAAATTCTTCACCCACTTTTCTGTCTCACTATCGTGTAACTGTCTACCGAAGTGTTGTTTTCCACTGAACGTGTTGTTATTGGAATTGTGATGGCCTTGACGAGTTATCAGTAAGTTAAACTTGTTTTGTTGTCGAGTCTTGGACTTGACATACTGTGCTAAGCGTGCCTGATCTGTACAGGCCATCACTTGCTGAATTGTGGTCTGATCTAGGCACGTTGTTAGTTTTTGTTAGTATAAGACTGAGCTGAATACAGCTCCTCAGACTGAAGAAGTCTTTTGGAGGAAAGACGAAACGTTTCTAAAAATGTTTTGGTTTGTTTGTTTTATTTAGTTTTTTTGAATGTCCAGAGGACCAGACTTAACTTTTTTAACAGTCTTTACTACCATCTGGTGGTCAAAAAAGGTACTACACTCAGAATAAAATTAACCAACATTTCTTCTTAAATTTTACAATAATTACTAATTATTATCAAATTTCAAACATTTTTATCGTTTATCACAATAATTTCTAAGATAATTAATCGCCCAGCAAAATGTGTCATTGTGACAGGCCGATAATCAGTTTTACAGATATTAAGCTTTGTTTTGTTGTGGTAGTAACTGTTATGACCGGGTACCCACCTAAATTGTCAGAACGCTTCTGCCGCCCCCTTTTGGCCGCTTGTCACGGTCACACTGGGACACGTCTGATGACGCGCACTGGGGGGAGGCAGAGGGTCAGTTGTTGTGTTTTCCTGCTGCTGGCAGATAAAATCAGCAGCACGTGACCCCCCGTTCCTACTGGAGTGGGTTTTCTACGAGCCGAACTGCAGCTCCGACAGTCTTTGTTGAGATTAAAACGTTTTTTTTTATGTTTGGGGTGATCCTACGCTGGAGCGGACAGCAGCAACTGTAAAAATGTCAAGTTTCTTACCGGAGTCTGGTTCCAATTCATGGAGGCTCGATGGGGTAAGTTTAAAAAGTCCAAAAAAAGTCCCGTTGTCGTTGTGTAATCACATAGCAGAGGCTCTCCCGATTGTTTGCTGGACGCGTCGAGCAACGTTGAGCCGCAAAACATCAACTTTTCGATCCGACGCTGCTCAACGCGTAGGTTGCTTCGGACGCGCGCGTGCGCGGAAAGGAACTGCCGCGTGCCGCCGCGCCGCTTCAAACACTCAAAACGCGCCGCTTCACGATACGCCGCGCCGCTACGCGTCTCCACATAGACTTTGCATGTAAACCGTCCGCTTCCGCCGCCCGACACGGGTCCAGTGGGTAACCGACATTAGGATATGCGGTACAAACTGCCTTTGCTGGACATTTTATTATCTTCATGAACTGCCAGGTAGAAGATCCACTATAGGTGATTCCAATCACCTAATCTGCTTTTGCCTTCTTAAGGTCTTGGCTGACTTCAGCTGAGCATTGAGTGACCCATCCTTAATCAGACCCCCAGATTCCTCTGGCAATCTCTGAACTCCAGCCCTGTAAGACAAATTTATATTCAGACACCTCACCTTCCTGTCCATTCCTGAAATTTCAGTACCTGCTCCTCTCACTTCTGGATCCTGATTGTCCCCCTGAGCACAGTACCACTATCCCTGGACATCCCTCGAAATTTGAACCTGAAAATCAAAGTATTTCTCAGGTTTGTTTTTATTACGATTGCATCAAAGCTTCAAGAAACCTTACTCACCAGTTGTTCCTCTTTGCAGATCTCCTGGACTGCTGTCTTTACTGAAACCTGATAATAAACTCACTTACCTTTATTTTTACTTTTGTCTCCTGGGGCCTCATGTACAAAGACTTGCGTGGATTTCTCACTGAAAAGTGCAGCACGGTCAAATCCAGAAATCTGCGTACGCACAAAAAAAATCCAGATGTATCAAACTGTGCATACGCTGGTATCCACGCACATTCCTTTTGTACATCACAATTAACGTGGAACTGAGCGCACGTGAGACACCTCCCCTGACACGCCTTCATTTACATATGTTAAACAGATGCAAATTACTTCCTGCATGTGTGAAGGACATGTTTGTTTGATCCCTGCGCGATCAGAAATGATTTCTAGATTCAGGAAAATAATGAATTTAATATAATATGAGTGAGGAAAAATCCTAAGTAAGAATAGTAATAAAATGTGTTCATCACGCAAAGAACGAGTGATTGTGTGTCGGTATTTGTGTGTGCGCGCACCCTGCTTTGGTGCGCAACGGCTCATCCATTCATTCTGAGTGAAAATATTAACTTTGCGCACGAGTTTATTACCATAATTACTGTAAACACAGAGGAACTTGGATGTTTGGTTGAACATAGATCTTTGTTTATTTAATAGATGATATGAAGAAACGGGTCTGTGCGTCTCAGTGGAGAGTTTTCATGACATGACGTGATGTTGGAGTCTCCAAACGCTGCGCGCAGCGCGCGCCAGCCTTGTGCGCATCTGTTTGTCTGTGAAGCTTTCACTCTCCTACAAGTTATATATGGTGTACTTTCACGTGTCATTTTGGAGAAATCTACAATAAACGCAGATTATTAAACACCTCCACTGCCGTGTAACACCGGCGAGGGTGCGCGCGCTCCAAACCGCGACCACTCAGCCTTTGGAATCATATGGATGAGACCATTCTATTGGACATGATCCGGCTTTGTGTGGACTGGACTGGCACAGTCCCGATCGACCTGCCAGCTCCCTCTGGAAAGCTCAGGAACAGTTTGATCGCTGCTTCTGCACGCGTTGTGCACGGTTCCTGCGTTGTGCTCCAGAGCGCAGTGCCAAAATGAAAAAGGATTATTCCTGAAAACGGCTGATAAGCCATATCATAGATCAGAAAATTATATCTGTTTATAAATAAATGCTCTGCGTGTTACACTAATTTTTATATCCCCCAGTAAGGCTGAATCCGTTCCTGTTAAATGTATTTTTTGCACAACTTTGCGCGTCCTTTATTTGCGTCCATGTGGATGTAATAATTGTTATCATGTGTGTTTGGTGGGAATATTAATCATTTTCACATCATGAACAGTTAATAATAATAATAATAATAATAATAATAATAATGAATTCAATTTATAACGCACTTTTCATTAATGAAAATCTCAAAGTGCTACAAGGTGCAACATAATTGAATGTCAATAAAACAAATAATAAAACAATTAAAATCAACAACAGTATCAGCTATGATCAAAAGTAGAATCATGAGGAGGTAGAGTATGCTCGGTTGAAAAGAAAGGTCTTCAAGCCGCTCTTAAAGTCAACCACAGACTGTGGGGCTTCAGTTTCTCTGAATCACCTGTAAGTGTCGCCAAAGGAACAAGAACCACAGAAACGTGCGTACGCGTGCTCGGGAGCTGGCGTGGAAATGTACCTGGATGCGCACATATTCACGTTCAGTTCAGTTTTGATACATACGGGGTTTTGCGTGGATAGTGACGCACGCAAGGTTTTTGTGCGCACGCACGGTTGATACATGAGGCCCCAGGTCCTTCAGTGTTCACTTCTGGGAAGTGATAAACTAACTTAAACTGATAGTAGCTGAGAGTCATCCCCAGCATGTACTTCAAGTGCTAAAAGATAACTTGAGATCTCCCAATCCAGCATGCGATCAAACACAAAGTTATCCTCAAATTTGACCAAAAGGCTAATATGGTCAGTGTTTCCCCTACCATTGTAAAAGCAGGGCTCCCCGCCCCGTCAACAGAACTGAGCACCCTGTCTACCAAACCCCCAATTGAGAACAGTCAGTATTGATGTAGCGTGGGGCGCAATACAAACGCGCTAACAAAAATGTTGCTGACGTACTGCTCCACACCCCCTCCCTGCCCCTCCATAAAAACGGGCAACAATGTATCTAAGGTAGCGGGCGGGCAAACACAGACATGACTCCATCCCATTCTCCTCCATCCCTACTCCCACATTGACAGAAATTAAATACAACGAGTGCCTCGCGTGTGCCCCGCCAAGGGAACTGATCTAGAGGAAACACCGACAGTGTCACTTTTTTAAAGTTTAGAATTTCTTGGTTTAAATGTCTGGTATGAAAGGCGGATTAAGATTTAAATTTGGATTAAACCACATCGTCTTGCATCTTACCGTACTTGTATTTTGACTCAACCCTTGGTGAGGTCCTACTTTGAGCCTTCTCTGCTAAAACAAAGTGACAAGGTTATCGATCGCCTTTCTGTCCTGCAGGCCGGCACACAGACCAGAGCAAAATTGTTTTAGACAAGAGTTTTAGTGTAATCCAATTTGTACTACTGGAGGTTTGCTTGTTGGCACAATGCCTCAAAAATGTCCACTTTCATTCTTGTACATGCTAAATCATGTGTTTTTCTTAAAGGTTCACTATGTAATTTCTGAAGAACGCTGGGACTTAGAAATATTTTCAGCAGGGAAAAGCATTCTGCTCCCTCCCCCTTAGAGCCATATATGGCTCTGAGGGGGAGCCACAGTCCGTTCTCTGTTGAACTTGAGTTCAGCTCCGCCCCCTGCTGAATGTCCGCTCGGAGCCGCTTCAATATTCTGTGATTATATGTTAATAAAACGTTCTAAAAAATATAATAAAACCATGAAGCACTGGTCCACCAACACAAAAACCAGCAGAAATCAGCAGAGCTTCACGAAGCCACGTTGGACATGATTTAATTCGTTCGTGACTTCCTCATTTCTGTCAGTGCAGGTCTGGAATGTCTGGAATGTTCCGCCCCCACTACATATCCTGTCTCTGCGCTGCGAAGTTCTGTGATTATATGTTAATAAAACGTTCTAAAAAATATAATAAAACCATGAATCACTGGTCCAACAACACAAAAACACCCTGAAATCAGCAGAGCTTCACCAGCCACTTTGGACATGAGTTTTTTTTCCGCTCGTGACAAATCCATTTCCTCATTCCTGTCAGTGAAGGATGAAGCGATCACTTGACTTTTGGCAAAAAAAAAAAAAATAAAAGTCCAGCTCTGGGATGAAGAAGGGATATTTAATACATTTGTGTCACATACAAATCAGTCCTGCATCGCTTTGCAATCCTTTGAATGAGAACGTGCGCGGCGCTGGGGCTGGGACAGGCGGGGGCGTGGGTTGGGGCGTGACAAACAACTCTGTTTTTATTGGCTGGTCATTGTCCGGGTCACTCTGTGTTTTTAGTGTTTTTATAAATGCTGATAGAGAAGCAAGGGGACTATAGTTTTTTTCAGAGATTACTTTGTCTAACATCAGTCTGTCAGTAGATAGTGACAGAGTGAAGAAATATGTTAAAAATATATTGTTAGAAAAGTTACAGACTGCATTACAAACTTACATAGTGCACCTTTAAAAGTCAGTCAACATAAATACTGTTCATTTCATGTTTACAGATGAATTAAAGCTTAATGTGTTTTTTTTTTTTTCAACAGGACCCAATTAGACAGAGTGGATGTTTTCAGTCTCTATTTGAAACATGTTTTAAATAATTTTTGTCACCACGTTGAAGTTCAAGTTCAAATATCTTTATTATCACGAAGGGCAATTAGTTTCATAGTCAGTAGGTATTAAACATCTATACTACACAAGACATTAAAATAAAATACGAAAGTCATCAGTGTTCACTGATAAACCTGATCACTACAGGGATGAATGAGTTTTTCAGTCTGTTGGTGCGTCCAGATAGAAGCAATCTGAACTCACCATGGAGTGGGTGATCAGGATCTGCCCAAATATGCCTGGCCTTATTCACTGACCTCTCCTTGTGTAGGTCAGCAAGGTTCTGTATGGGCTATGCCAGCAGTTTTGCTGAACATCCTGACAATCCCCAACACTTTGTTCCTGTTATTACATGTCAAAAGTCCAAACCAACAGATGAAGGTGTTAAGAAACTCAATAAAACATGAAGAAAACATTCACATAAAAGTAGAATCAACAGTAAAACCACAGAAATAAAAATACATTCTCTGGTGGCCTTCTTACAAAGTGAATTCACATGGGGGTCAAAGGTCAGTTTGTCATCAAGAACAGTTCCCAGATTTTTTATATTGTTGCATCACCTCAACAGCTTCATTGTTAATAACCACAGGAATGGCAACTGGAATGGCAACATCAACGTGTGGCATGGAGGCTGCACAGTTGTAGAGAGGAAAGCTCTACAGAGAGTGGTGAAGGCTGCACAGAAGTCTGTGGGAGTCAGTCTCCCCACCATCACAGACATTTACACCTCCAGATGCAGAAAAAGAGCCACCTGCATCATGAAAGACCTCACTCACCCAGCACACTCACTCTTTGCACCACTCCCCTCGGGACGGAGGTTGAGGAGCATCAAATGTAGAACCACTAGACTGAGGAACAGCTTCTACCCTGAGGCTGTCAGACTCATGAATAAATAAATAATAAGAATAAACACTGCAAAATGTCACATCATGTTGATACTGATCTGTTTCTTGTTGCTGCGTTCATCTGTGACCATCTGCTCATAATGACTCATGTTCGTGCTGCTGTTTATAATGATGTTTTTCTACTACATTAGGGCTTAGTGTATTACTAGCTGATGTCTCTCTTAGTTAATCCTAGATGTTATTATTGTTTTTCTCTTGCATTTGTTGTTGGATGTAACTGGGACCCTGTGTACATAATCTCGTTTTCAACACATGTACTACATGCGGTGCAAATGACAATAAATTCTCTCTGACTCTGAAGAGTTTAGTTTTTTTTTCTTCTGAAATCAATGACCATCTCCTTGTCTTAGAAACATTTAGCTGTAAAAAGGAAGACTCACACCATTAAGTGAAGTCCCCAATCACTGACCCGGGGCCTGGATCATCATCACTGCTTAGTAGGGACAGGATGACAGAGTCATCAGCAAAATAGAACAGGTTGACATCGTGAAAACAAATACAGTTTTGACATTTACACTTACTAGATCCCTGAATATGACAAACCTTTTAAGAAGTTCAAATACTTCCACATCTGCCTTAAAATGTTATTGCTAATGTCAAGGTCATAATCAAGGTCAAGGTGTCTTTATTGTCATTCACACTACATGCACTACATGTGGTGGAATGAAACTATGTACACAGGGTCCCAGTTACATCCAACAAGAAAAAAGGTAGTATAAAAAATAATGTAGTTCTTAACCAATGGTTCAGATCATTTTAAATATTTTCTGCTTTTTAAATCTTATTAAATGTTTAGTTTGAATATGAACAACACCCACTTACGGTACTCTTGTATTTTAATGTTTTTTTCTGTGAAAAATGCAACTTGGTATTTTAGACACAGGCCTTTTCTACCTTTTATTTTGTTTTTCACTTAAAAGCAAAATACTGTACATTTTTGTTGTAAATGCACAGAAAGAAAAGAACAGTTTTCTGTGAAGAACAACACTGAAAGGGTTAAACAGCACAAGCTAAGAGGCTTTCAAGGACTGATGGTTGCTTTTTTTTTTAAACCAGGAGACTCTTCTGATGTTCTAAGCTTTTTCTGGTGTTTTATAGTTTTCTCTTTAGAAAAATAAGCACAGTCACCCTGCAGGATAAACTATTTTTGTCTGTTTCTGTTCTTCATCGTGATGTTTGAGTTGTGATGCAGAACGTAACACCTGAGGTCAATTCAAAGTTGTCATGTTTCATTTTCCCAGTTCAGTTTGGATTCAGGACTTTTGGCATTTCTCCTGATTGAAATAGTTTTTAAGGTTCGAGGTTCAAGGTTCTTTATTGTAATTTGCATCACATGTGGTACATAAGGTGGAACAAAATTGTGTACTAAAGGTCGCAGTTACTGTACACCAAAAAATAGCAAAAATATAAAGTATAAAAATAAACAGTATATAATGATCTAAGATATACACTAAACACTAATAACGTAAACTAATACGATGTATTAAACATCAGCCCGGACATTAGTCTGTAGTGAGCAGATGGGTATGAATGCAGCATCATAAAGGCAAGAGATCAGCAGCATGGATAATCAGCAGCACAGATGTCACATACTGTATTACCAAAGTGGCATTACAGTGATTTGTCTTTTTTCCCCCTTCCAGTCATTATCCTGGTTAGGGATTTATGAGCCTAACAGTCTCAGGGTAGAAGCTGTTCCTCAGTCTAGTGCTTCTACACTTAATGCTCGGCATTGGCAACCTCCTGCCTGCGGGAAGTACTTTTAAGTACTTTTCTGAGACAACACAAAGACTCTGAAAGGGTTGGTTAACTGATTTGCAGCAGTAATTTTCTTGTAGACTTTCAATGAGAATTAGTGTGGAAAATTAATGGTAGATAATGATGATTTAATTTTGAGACATTCCTTGTTTAAGCCATTTCACGGTTCTAATGTGTGGTGTGAATCCTGTACACAGGCAGTGAACAGAGTAAAAGCCAATAAAGGTGCTGTGCTGGGGTGGAGTCATTGCATTCAGTGAGCAGACAGGTTTTCTAGTTTGGAAGTTCTAGAGAGTGATGTCTGAAATTTGAAATCATCTGCTGCTCCCAAACGTTTTCATCCAGTAATCATCCCGCCCAGCAGACACAAGCTCCTTTTTTTCCCTCAGAACTTGTCAGGTTTGAGTGGGTATGTTCCGATTCCTCCGTCCAGTTCTATTTTGTGTAAGCTACGCCCTTTAAAAGCTGTCGCTATTGGGATACCCGCGCACAGCGCGCCGAACACTGAAAACTTCTAGTTCACACCCACCTGCTGTGTGGGCCCCACCCGGTCCGTTATAAATTGCATCTGGACCGGAGCTCGACTCCCGTTTTTCTTCAGCCAACGCGAAGAGCACGACTTCTACAACAAAAAAGATGACTTCAACTAACAACACCATGTGTCGTTGTGTCCTTGGGCAAGACACTTAACCCCGAGTTGCTCCCGGTAGGACTGGAAAGCACCTTGCATGGTAGTCTGCCGCTACCGGTGTATGAATGTGCATTCAATGTGTGTAGCACTTTGAGATTTTCACTAATGAAAAGTGCGTTATAAATTGAATTCATTATTATTATTATTATTATTATTATTATTAAGACCATCCGTCTGTGCCCCGTGTGCCAGACGGGCTACATTTTGTCAACGGATCTGCACGCCGTGTGTGAAAGCTGCCTGGGAGCTGATCACGCTCGGCAAGCTTTGAATCCGCTCTTCTCCTGTCCAGCCTGTAATTAATTTTTTTCAGCTGAGGAGAAGCAGCGCCGGTATGAACTCTTTTCCTCTAAAGAGGACGAGTTTCAACCGAGGGGGGGGGACTGTTCGTTCGGCAATTTTTTGGGGACTCGCTAGATGCGGAGTTAGTGAACATGTCCCCCTCTGAATCTGAAACAGTTAGCAGCCATGCTCCATCCTGCCTTACTGGAGGTTTGGAGCCGGTGTTCCCTTCAATGGTCCCCCCCGAGCACCCAGGGGTCATTCACCACTCTGTCCCACGAACTCCCGGAGATAATCGGGAGATTGGCGGGAGCTTGCGACCTGGAAGTGGCCGAACCGGTGACCCAGACTTCCCTTTGGGCGGGAAGGTTTGCCGTCCAGCACAGCGGACACCGGGACCAAGTCTGACCCTTTTTTCTGGCCGTGTCCGCCCTCCTCCTGGGTTCAGCCAATTACCCCCTAAAGCTGAGGGCTCCGGTCGCCTCCAACGCGGCCATCACCAAGGTCGAAGGGCTCACGGACCAGGGTTTTCCCACCCCTAGAACCCAGTTTGTCTGCGGGGGAGCAGATGGTGTGGGTTAAGGGCCTTGCTCAAGAGCCCAGAGTGGGGCAGATGAGGGTGGAGACAGGTGTGACTGCTTCACTTTTCCAACTCACATTTTCGATGTTGTCCGTGCCGGGGCTTGAACCGGCGATCTTCTGATCACAAGCTCACCTTCTTATCCTCTGCGCCACTAAGCACTAATAGCATAAAAACAAATTCAAATGCATCCTTCTGCACCAGTATATTCTACCATGTCATTGTATACTATCTCTCTTTAGAACGTTGTAAATATTATAATAGCTTTTCACTTTTTGGCACTTTACTTTTGTACCCTTATTGAATGCTTTTAGTATTTCTTATTGGTTTGTTCTTGGATTTTTTGGGACGAGTCAAATTGGTTCTTCTCATCCTGAGCATTACAAATAAATACAACTTGAACATCTACCAGCATGTTATGCTGTTTATTTAATAGAACACGTTTAGGATTACAGTATGCCTGCTTGTACTCTGCCAACTGTCATCTGCATAGCTGAGACATACCCAAGCCAGAGAACCTATATCCTCCCTCCAGTGAGTTCTGGGTTTGTTCCAGGGTCTCCTTTTGGTGGGTCGTGCCTGGAAAACCACCAAACAGAGGCATTCTAAAGTCACCTCAGCCCCCTTTGCATATAGAGGAGCATCTCAACTCACGCTGGCTGAAAGAGCTTCTTGCCTTGTACCTAAGGCTGAGCCGGCCTTCTTCTTGTTCTTTTGGTCATGGTATGTTAGTACCTCATGACCAGTGGTGAGGGTTGGACCATAGACAAACCATTAAATTAGAAGCTTTGTCTTTCTGCAGTTCTTTTTTTGACCACAACAATCTGGAGCATCATCCTCGGTCTGTCCATCTCCATCTTGTTATGAACTACCAAGACACATCAGATCCTCTGTTTCAGGTAGCAACTCATCCCCAACCTGGAAGCAGTGTTCCTACCTTTGAGTCAGAGTCAGAGTTTCTTTATTTGTCATTCGTACCACATGTGGTGGAACGAAAATGTGTACACAGGGTCCCAGTTACAGTCAACAATAAAATGTAAAAGAAAAACAGTAATAAGATCTAAGATATGAACTAAGAAAAACATCAACTAAAAATATGCCAAGTACTAATAGCATTTAAAAAAAAATGCAGAACAGCAGCACAAACATGAGTCTGTGTGAGCAGATGAGCACAAATGAACACAGCAACATGAAACAGATCAGCAGCAACATGAAACAGATCAGCAGCAACATGATGTGATTTTATTCACACTGATTATCCTGGTTTGAGATTCATGAGTCTAACAGCCTCTGGGTAGAAGCTGTTTCTCAGTCTAGTGGTTCTACACTTAATGCTCCTTAACCTCCGTCCTTAAGGGAGCGGTGCAAAAAGTGTGTGTGCTGGGTGAGTTAGGTCCTTCATGATGCAGGTGGCCCTCTTCCTGCATTTAGAGGTGTTGATGTCTGTGATGGTGGGGAGGCTAATGGTACATCCAGACCGAACGCGATTTCAACGGCAAAAAAGCTCAACACGCACGCAAGTGGACGCACTTTGTGTCCAGACCAAAAAGCCAGAAGCGAAACTACCCAGAAAACTGCTGCGCAGGGTTGCCAGATAAAAATTAATTAATCATCTAGTACTGTTGCTTATTTTTTATTTTTTTTAACCCAAACTGTCATATTTGCTGCGTGAGGGTCTGATAAGATTAATAATGTGTTGAGTTTAGTGAACATTTGCACTGAAAAGGGGTAAAAATAAATAAATAAAAAAATAAAATTCATGTTTATCTGGCAACCCTGCTGCTGCGGGGGTGTGGGGGAGGAGCTTACCGGTGTACCGAGTCGTCAATGCACTCCGCGAGGTGAGGAGCTCTTTATTTCTGTCTCTGTGGAGCAGACTTGACTGGTTGTGAAGGAATTGTCGCGAACACACAGCTACAATGAGTTTCTCTTCCATATTCCATGACTCCGCGGGTTTTTTCTGTGTTCCACAAACAATACGTCACATGCGCAATGGTTTCCGCGTCACTGGTTTCCGCGTCACATAGGGACTCTCCCCCTGACCCCCTCTCTTCTCCCCCGACTCTCCCTGATTGGTTGACACACCAACCAATCGGGTAGAGTTTGAGCGGCGTTTGAAAGTTGAACGGCGAAATCTTCAGCATGTTGGAGGCGTGCTTTGGAGGTTGACGCGGGTTCACGTGCACGGAAATCGCTCTCCAGCACGCTCAACACGCACGCGACGTGACGCAAGACGCCAGGAGGCTGCTGGAGGTGCGTCCACCATAGACTTTGCATGTAAACTGGACGTTCCTGCAGTAGAAAACGCATTCGGTCTGGATTCACCATAACTCCAACAGACTTATGTGCAGCCTTTCTTTCTCCACCTTTGGTGGAGAACTCTAATCTCAGACTTAGATAAGCATACTCATTACTGAGTAAGCTTACCGACTTGGGACCCGAAGGACCCAGGTTCGAACCCCAGCCACTACACACCTTGGGGTGTCTATGAGTGCACACCTATTTCCCCAGCTCCCCGGGCGCTTTCTATGGCTGCCCACTGCACCACCTGGTGGTGGTTGGGTTAAATGCAGAGACGACTTTCGTCTTGTATGGGAAACATACACAGATGACAAAAATGTGACATTTATTTTATTTTATTTACTGCCTATTCACACTCAGCTGCTGCAAATTTCCTCATTGCACTCTGAAGGTGATGGGTTAAAAAGGTCAACAGAACCATACTGTCTGCAAGAATCAAGCTACCAAACCAGACACCTTCCTTTCCACAACTATGGCTCCCTATGCATAAGGAATGACCATATAAATGAGAGAATATATGTTTATTGATGACTTTATATACATGCCTGTGTGTATTAAGACTTACGACATCCAGGCAGCATTGAGATCTATGTCTGTAAGGCCACTTTCCCACCTTGCACACCCTCATCCATCTTGCTGTTCATCGCAGAGTGCATGGACTGTGTTACTGTCCGTGTAGAGCCAGAGGCATCCAGATGTCTGCTCTCATCAGCAGCCTGTTTCTGCAACCATGGACCTAATGGTTTTGTTGCACCCAGCAGCAGCCAATGAATTATACACAAAGCTACAAACACCCGGTCCAGCGCCATGCAGCTTATGATAAATTGTGTTTGGATTGCTGTGTTGAAAAAGCTGCAAAAAAGTAAACACTTTCTGTTCCAAACTGTTCACTGCAAGTGTTTCAGTTTTGACATTGGGTACAAATATACCCGCAAGAATGTTGATTTACTGAAGACTTGTTCCAAATCAAATATGGTTCTCATACAGGGATTAGTGTCTACTAAATCACAGAAGCGTCTATCTGTCAGTTTGACTAAAATAATACTTTTGTTTATCTAACTTTGTAACAAGAGTAAAACTCAGCAGGGATCTCAGCTGAGGATGTTACGCAAAGCACTAGCTGCTCTACTTTTTCTATTATCGTTTGATTTGTTCTATCTTTCATTAAACTTAATGGTAAAAGCTTCTTTGCTTTTAATACGTGCCATTAACGAAAAACAAACACAACGGATTTATCCAATAAGACTTCTGTAAATTATGCACGAGCAGAGGTTATATTTGTTTGGTGATGGTGGTAATGGGAAAATAAAGTGCTTCTTTCACTGTAAAAATACAAAAAATAACATGCAATCAAATCACGTTTTCTTTTATTTCTTTTTTTTCTCCCTATTTTAGGCTTGAAGACATAAAACTAATATCTTGTTGCTGCCTCAGTAAAGTTGAAATTGTTTTTATTATCCACAGTGATGCAATAAATGAAAATAAATGTGTTTCAGCGACATGATGATCATTGGCTTCGTCCCAGTGGTTGCCATGGGGAAGCACGGGATCCACAAGAGAAAACACTCGGATATCAACTTGTTAACATACAGGAACGTCTGAACGGCTCCATGCCGTCTGCTATTAACCACGAGGCGGAGACGAGACACGAGGGGAGAGTTTACGTCTCCTGCATCATTGTCCCTCACATGTTCAACTCGAAATCTGTCTTTGGATTGAAATAAATCCCCAGCAGGCCTACGTAGACATTACAGAGAAAATAAATGATGCCAGCTTTCATCTTCAGTTTTTGAATAATGAAATGAGACACTTGTTTTGGTTGTTCTGATACAAATCTAATTTCAGGCTGTTGTTGATGAAACAAACGGGACACGAGAGGATTGGGAATGCCTTCTAAATCAGTTTGTTGTTAATAGAAACATTAGATTTACTTTAACTCCCACTGACTGGTTTCCTGAAAGATGAATAAATGTGCACTCCTTACTCTTGTCACCACTCACACGAGCTCTTTGTCATTTGTGTATTTAGACATGTTTAATTTTTAGTGTTAAAACCTTGTCGTTGTCATCAAATGGAGCTGTGGAATGGTCGACTTAATATCAGGCAAGAGCAGATATGTTTGGCGAATAACTAGCATCTTGATTTTTAATAATTTTCATATACAAAGTATTTTGTTTTTATTTTTATAAATCAATTCTATTAATCATCCTGCACATCTGTCTGTGGGTGGCCATGCAAAATGAAAAAATAAAAAATGTGTTTTTATTTACAACCACAGTAAGTTTGAGTGTACCGTATTTTCTGGTCTATAAGTCTCACCTCTCTATAAGTCGCATTGTCCAATTATTGGCAAAAATCCATAAGCATGTCGCACCTCTATTTAAGTCGCATCTATTATGCGTCACCGCTGACGCGTCGTGTATGTTACGCGTCACCGCTGACAACCCGAAATGTGGACCGGTGGTTAGCTCTGATGCAAATGGCTGCCACAAGGACTGCCACTCTCTTCCTGACTGTCTGAGAGCTCCACAGTCACTGGTTGACTTTAAAAGCGGCTTGAAGACCTTTCTTTTTAAGCGAGCCTACTCTGCCTCCTCATGATTCTATCTTTGATCTTAGGTGATACTATTATTGATTTTACTTGTTTTATCACTTGTTTTATTTGACCTTTAATTTTGTTGCACTTTGTAGCACTTAGAGATTTTCATTAAAGGGATTGTGACATGATTTTTTTACTATTCATAAAATTGCTCAAAATATATATATATATTTTATCATTTAAATATGTTTGTTTTTGCAAACAAAATGATAAATCACTTTAATTTTGCTTTAAAAGTGATTTTGAACTTCAAGCCGTGTTTAATCATGGGAAATCCCATTACACACGAACGCACCATCTGTGATGTCACACTGGGCAGAGCTCTGGGCTTGTCACAGTGTGCAGGTATGAGCAGCTCGACATGAAGGAAGTCTGATACAGCATCAGACCTAAATTAGATCCTGTTGTTTCTTGTTCCATCACCCAAACTATTTTCTGCTTCCCAAAATGAAGACAAATAGCTCAAATCTTCACATAGATTGATAAATTCGTCCAGTTTTAAATTGTCCGCTATTAAAGACACCACAGCCCTCTGCCCAGTGTGACATCACATATGGTGCGTTCGAGTGTAATCGGATTTCCCATGATTAAACACGGCTTGAAGTTCAAAATCACTTTTAAAGCAAAATTAAAGTGATTTATCATTTTGTTTGCAAAAACAAACATATTTAAATGATAAAATATATATATTTTGAGCAATTTTATGAATAGTAAAAAAATCATGTCACAATCCCTTTAAT
>JBBPBX010001427.1:38845-66996 GCA_038048925.1 Garcialebias charrua
ACACCGCCCTCCCCCCTCTCAAAAAAAAAATCTAAGACAACAATCTGAAAGGGTACAAAAGAAAACAAGGAGTAAACAAGCATTAAACTGACATCAAGTAGAGAACAAACCAAGAACAACAACATGAACAAGAGCCAAACCTTAGATGATCGTGGCAAAACCAGAGTCCCACAAATCACAGAAAGAGGATGACCAAAAGCAAAACTTACAAGTGAAAACATAATGAACTGCAAGAGCAAATACAGTAATTAAAAACTTTAACATAAGCACATATGAAACAGAAAAAGCACATTTCCATCTTTATATGCCTTACATGAATTTTAAAAGCGTAAACATAGACAGTAAAATGTTCCTCCTTCTTAAGGACTCGTTGTGGGAGAAAATCCATCCCAGGGTGTCTAATTAAAATGCTTTGTGTGCATATGCTGCAAATTCAACAAGGAATGCAACAGAACAAATTATTTGTACTGTACTGTGTTTGAAGAGAGAAAGATTGAAAAAAAAAAACTTTTTTTTTTAACAAAGCCGCATTAAACTTAAGTATGCTTTAAATTAAAATAACCAGTTTTTTGAAAGCATTTTCATGATGAAGAAAAACAAATACTGGTAAATTATATACATTCAAATATAATTATTACAGTTTTAGGTCTGATTGTTCATCTATGTATTTTCAGTATTATACATCTCAGAGAACAGCTGGTATCTTTCTCTGTGAGGCGATTTAGTGCTTTTGCTTTCCTCAGTGAAACTTGTTCTTGTGAGAAAAGAAAGGCTGATGAGAAACAGGAGGAATGAGGGTGTCTCACTCCTCCAGGCAGCAGCTTGCTGGTTAATGAAGGATTGTGAAATTTAGTTTTTCACTGAGACAACTGCTTTATCTCATTTATTTCCGCCTCGCTCCACACTGCTTGCCACTGTGTGATTATGTGCTTTAGGCTAATACAATACCATCATAATTTTAAGTTAAATTGAGGCTTATAATCTTTTATGTTCCTTGTCTGTATAACAAGACAGTGTTTTGTCTTCTGTTTATGTGACTTATCAGAGCTACCTTCCAAAATGAATGGATTGCCGGTGATTGATACTTATCAAATAATTGTTCCTGGCAAGAATTTTGACTTTTAATGTAGTAAGAGTACTGTAATGGTTTTGTAAACTTGTGTTGCTAATGATTACAACTTCTTCATGGAACAAGTTCAAATAAAAAAACCTTATTTGAAAGATGTTGTAAAATAAGACTGTAAAATTATTGAAGAATGATTAGTTTATATTTAAAAAATTTTTAATTCATGTTACATTGACATCATCATGTTGTTCACACTGCAATGCATTTTGGGTAAATGACACAGGCTGGTAGCTTCGGTGCAAGCTCAACCGTTAATTATGGACATTATCTAATGTTCAGCCCTTTTAATTTGACCATACCATTACCATACCATTTTATTTATAAAGCACTTTAAACAGGAACAAGTCCAAACCAAAGTGCTGAACAAACAAACAAACAACAGGCAACACACACAATGAAGTACAACACGAAAGACATAAAAACATTGCAGATCATAAATAAAACGATCAAATACAAATCAGCTGGTGTTGAAAGCAACAGAATAGTAGTGAGTTTTTAACCGGGATTTGAAAACTGAGAGGGAGGGGGCCTGTTTGATGAGCAGCGGTAACTCGTTCCAGAGTCTTGGGCCTGCTACAGAGAACGCCCTGTCACCTCTGCGCTTAAGGCGAGTTTCTGGAACTCTTAAAAGTACCCGGTCCTCTGACCTCAAAGCACGTGGAGGGACATATGGGTGTATCAGATCTGAGAGATAGGCGGGGGCGAGACTGTTCAGTGATTTGTAGACATACAGGAGAATTTTGAACTGGATTCGAAGATGAACCGGTAGCCAGTGCAGGGAGGCCAAGACTGGTGTAATGTGCTCACTTTTGCGTGTACTAGTTAAAAATCGGGCTGCTGCGTTCTGAACCAGTTGTAATCGTGCAATGGTGGCCTGACTGACGCCAAGCAGAAGTGAATTGCAGTAATCAAGCCTAGATGTAATAAATGCGTGAATTACTGTCTCCAGGTTATTTTTTGATAATATGGGCTTCAGCTTAGACAGTCGCCTCAGCTGGAAAAAACAAGATTTGACGATCATGTTTACATGACTGTTAAGTTTCATGGAAGGATCCATTATCACTCCCAGATTTGTGACTTTTTGTTTTTCAGACAGGGGTAGAGCAGAAAGGTCGATGCAGTGGTTCGAGGTTGTGTCATTGGGAAGGAACAATATGGCTTCAGACTTCTTATCATTGAAGCTTAAGAAATTTAAAGCCATCCAGTCCCTGATGTCAGCCAGGCAGTCGAGCAGAGGTTGAATAGAGCATGTACCATTTTGTCTTAGGGGGAAGTAAATTTGACAGTCATCGGCGTAGAAGTGGAAGGGTATGTTGTGTTTCCGGAAAATAGCACCAAGTGGCAGCAGGTATAAGGAGAATAAGAGAGGACCCAGGATGGACCCCTGCGGAACCCCCCATTTAAGAGCCGCCACTGCAGAACTAAAATCATTGATGGAAACACAAAAGGACCTGTCAGAGAGGTAGGATCTGAACCAATTTAGGGCTGACCCTGTGATGCCTACTCACTGCTCCAACCTAGCAATGAGGATCTCATGGTCAATGATGTCGAAAGTGGATGTGAGGTCCAATAGGACAAGCAGCACAGTGTCACCAGTGTCTGTGGATAGGAAGATGTCGTTAAAAACCTTCAGTAGGGCAGTCTCAGTGCTGTGGAGAGATTTGAAGCCAGATTGGAATAGCTCGGGGATAGCGTGATCCTCCAGGAAACACTTCAACTGGGACTCAACTATTTTCTCTAGAAGTTTAGATACAAATGGGAGTCTGGAGACAGACCTGAAGTTGGATACTACTGAAGGGTTGAGGTTTGTTTTTTTCAGGAGAGGTTGCACAGCAGCATGTTTTAATGATTTTGGCACTACACCCGAGGATAGACTGCTATTTACAATAGAGAGAATGGAGGGACCTACAGTGGGAAAAACCTCCTTTAGTAGCCGAGGGGGGACCACATCAAAGGGGGAACCAGATGGTTTCAGGCTACACATGACCTGCTCTAGAGAGGACAGAGAGACTGGTTCAAAATTGTCAAAAACAGTAACAGATTGAGGTGGGATGGATGGATCATGAGTTGGAGTAAAAATAAATGTTGGAAGTTCTCGCACTGATCAGTCAAGGCTTCCAGGGGTGATTGTTCAGTGAGGTAGAGAACAGAGTTTAGGGTGGAGAACAGAACTCGAGGATTGCGAGAGTTTGAAACAATAGCCCCTTTCATAAGACGGCTCAGTCCGGGCCTGATGCGTGTTCAGTCCTCCAACAAGCATTCAGAAAAAAACATGAAGGCGGATTGGCAAGTAAATTTTACTCGCCTCTGATGCACCCCTGATCCGCGAGCAAAGGCAGTATCAGGCCCGGATCTGTCAACTTGAAAGTTGTGGAGGTGCTATGGCTTCAAACTGATTTGAATAATGGGAGGAATGATGACGTACTCTCCCGGCGCCCACAGTCACGCTATATTTAAATGTGTAAACAAGAACATGACATTTGTATTCCGCTTGCGCATCACTCGCTATTCTTCGCCGAATCTTTTTCTTTTTTCATTGATCATCACGGAAATGGCTAATTGGGGTGATGCCGAGACCCGTGTACTCCTGTCTCTGCGCGCAGAGGAGGAAATTAATAAGGGACTTACCGGTACAGTGAAGGATGGGGCCCTTCTGGAGCGAATTGCTGTACTGATGCAAGAGCAAAAAAAAAGCATTCGGATAAGCACAACGATGTTCGCTAGCGTCGCCATGTTTGTTTACAGACACCTCGGCGGTCCCACTTTAAACACGCAGGCACCACATCCTCTGAGCTGCAGATTTTCACCACGCCTCTTTTCAACCCGTGCTACAAATCGTTTTGTGAATGCTCCATTGAGGCCGGGCCATGGCCGGATTCAACTTGCGCAGATTTGACTTATGAAAGGGGCTAATGATATCAGAGAAGTATTGCGATTTAGCAGTTTTTACTGCTTTCTGATATTGGCGCCAGCTCTCTTTTACCATCTGAAAAGAGACCTGCAGTCTGTCTTTTCTCCATTTTCGCTCTGCCTTCCTACATTGCTGCCTAACAGCTCTGGTCATTTCATTCAGCCACGGTTCTGCTCTGAGTTTTGGTCTTCTAGATTTCATAGGAGCTACTTGATCCAGAGCCTTTAAACAAACAGAGTCAAACTGGGATGACAGCTCCTCAGTGGTGGAGAGAAACACTGGGGGCTGAATTATTATTTCGGTGTTGTAAACCTCAGTGAAACGTGCGGCAGTTAAATTGTTAAAATTCCTGCCTTTACGTGCAGGAATGCATGTCTTAGGAGTTACATGGGGGAGGGTGAACTGAAACCAAACCGGCATGTGGTCTGAAAATACATTGTCTCCTATTTCAAGGTTTGAAACAGTCACATCACATGTTAACACAAGATTCAGTATATGTCCGTGCTGTTGGGTGGGAGAGTTCACGTGTTGAGTTAAATTAAATGAGTCCAATAAATCTAAAAAGTCCTTAACCATGGGCTTCTCATGACAACACACATGCAAGTTGAAATCGCCAAAAATGACCACCCGAGCATATTTAGATGTAATTTCAGCCAGGAAATCAGAAAACTCACTGATGAAGTCCTTAGAACGAGGTGGACGGTAAACAAGAGCACATAACGTCACAGGTGAAAGGCCTAATTCAAAAAAATCAGCTCAAAACTGGAGTAGGAAACTGGGATTGGCAGTTGTTTACAGTTAAAAGTTGATTTGAATATTGTTAATAATCCACCACCACGACCTGACTGCCGCGGGTCGTTAAAATACGAACAGTTTGGTGGTATTATTTCCGTCAATGTGCTGGACTCACCCGGCGACATCCACGACTCTGTGATGCAGAAAAAGTCCAAATCCTGTCCTTCAAAGTAATCCCTGAGGATGAAAGTTTTGTTGCAGACAGATCTTGCGTTGACAACACACATCTTGATGTAATCCGAGCTAGCAACTGGTGGGTGAGCGCACGCCAGTGGCTCGCTTCCAACAAAGAGCTGCTACGGCCGCAAACCGCCATTGTTTTCCTGGTCAATGCCCGTGGGAAGCTGGCGATGAGAATCCAGACCACCAGCTGGAGACAACGAAGCAGCACACAGGGCTTTGAGCTTAACCAGCCGGCCAGCTCGTGAGCCGCGTACTTTCCTCCTCCGTTTGGATCGATTTCTCCGTGCAGACCAGAGCAAGTTGTCAGAGAGGAGAAGGCAGAAATAACAGCCTGCAACTGAAAATGAAGACTGAACGGTGGTCCAGTGTTTGTGCAGCTCATCAGAGAGCTCATGCTGCTTGAACTCTGCTTTCTATCACTATCTAGCATGTGTGTGACATATAAAAAAGATTTTAAAATATTTGGTTAATTTACTCATTCATCCATTTGTTTATTCCATCACAACAACACATTAATTAATGCATGTAGGCCTGTCATGATAACAAATTTTGCTGGGCCATTAATTGTCTCAGAAATTATTGTAATAAACGATAATATTGTTTGAAATTTGACAATAATTCATAATTATTGTAAAATTTAAGAATTGTTTAATTTATTTTTAGTGTTGTACCTTTTTTCGACCACCACATGGCAGTACTGTATAAGACTGTTTGAACTGAAGGATGGATAGTGAGGGAGCGAGCAACGTGTCTCTTTAAGAAAAATAGAAGGGAGGCCTCTTGACATGGCATGGGCTGTTTTTCTTCGGTTCTCAAAATGGCGGACGCTCAGTGTGGTTTGAGCTCTTTAGCATAGCATTTTTCACACAAAGCTTTTAACCATATCTCCCTCTTTGCAGGTCCCACTGGCCTACACCTCTACATTTGTAAATAAAAACACTTCTGAGTGAGCATTTCTCAAAACACCAAACTCTGTTTAAACCACACTGCCATTCAGAAAAATGACAATGTGTCACAAACAACTTTTAGGAGAATAGGGAACATGTTAAGGCTAACATGTGCAAGTACTCAGAGAGCCATTTAAAGGTGATGAAAGACATTTTGGTGTGCAGTTGTTTTCCTGAAAATATCAACCCAGCCTGCAAAGATTCACAATTCTCGAGTCATTCAGCTTTTACAAAATACTTTTTTTTTTTTTACCGTGGATTTTTTTCCTAAAAAAAAATTCTGCTTGCTTTTGTTTTAAATGTATTTTCTTTTTGTATAACTTTGTTCTTACTACGTTCAATACAGTTAAACTCAAACTCGTTTTTCAGTGATTGCAGCATCTTTGCTACGTGTGTGTTTGTGATAGCGTTCACTGATTATAAAACAGGCAACCGGTTGAAAAAAATGTTGCAAAGGTTCACATCAGAAACATAAATAATCATAGTTTTCTTTGTTTAGGTATAGAATCCTCAACTGCAAACTTTGATCAAATTCCTGAAGTGTTTTGTGTTCGAACTATATAAACAATGTTGGTTTAATTAAATTTATTCTCACCTTAAATTGTTCTGATACAATTTGCTTGGCTTCTTTTCAGAACAGAACCAGCATTATTTGAAGGAATGCGTATCGCCCGCCGCCTTTCAGTCCAGTTTCAGACTAAAATAATTTGATGCTGAAAAATGAGCTTATAGCCTTTTCAGTCAAATCTTGTTCTGTGAAAAGGAATATTGAAATGACACGTCGTTTTTTCCTTTTTTCATTTTTGTTATGCAATGAAAAATCAATTGAACGAAGGGTACACGGACCAAAAACGATGACGTATTGTATTTTTTTTTTCAACCGCTTCTCGGCAAGGCTGGTCGCATCTCCTTTTGCTCCTAAACCTCCCTGGTTTCCCCCCCCCTGCTTCTGCATTTGTCTCGTCTGTTACTCTTCAGCGCTCGCTCGAACCAATTTGGGATGGATTTATGTGCGTGGACTGTTTTCTGGGCTATTTCATCTATCGATACTATCGATAACAAAAATTTCCGCGAAGCGCACTGGCCAGGGAGAGCCAGGGCGCCCTACCGACACGCATGCGGTGAGCTACATTATGGACTCGATGAGCAGGCTAATGTAACTGTCCGCTCTCTCTGTCGGAGACGTGGAATCTCTGTGGTTTATTGGGATACTGGTGGCTGTCTGCCACTGAAGGGCTGAGGAGGACCGCAGCGATCGGCGTGCTTGCGAGACTTCCGCTCAGCGAAAATGCTTTGATCCAGGCTATGAATGACCTTCCCAGCTGTTGTACGGGCTGAACCACACGGTGGGAGAAGCGGTGGCTGCCGCAGACCTGCGGTGTGTGGGACTCGTTTACAGCCGTCCGGATTAAAACAGGGCACATACGGAAGGATCTTTTTAGCTTGGAACCTCTTTCGATTCGGCGATTTGGACCCAGAAACAGCACCTGGACTTAAAGACTGCAGTAAAAAGAACACTGTGGCCTGACTGAAAAATAAAGCAACTATTCTAATCTGGCCTCTGGCCTTGGACTGAAGGCTGTCTACAAATCTTCTCCTGAGCTGGGAGCTGAAGGGACCCGCTGCCCTCCCCCCTCCCCCCCAGAGGTCTCTGTGTTGTGTTCGTTCTCGGTTGGAGCCGAGCTGTGAGACCTGCGAACTGTTCTTATCTGGAGCTGATACACACAGACTGTTCCTCCCTGCCTGCCGTCATAAATCTGCAACAATGTCTTGTCTGGTTGTGCTTATCGCTGATAGAGTTTTTGGGACTTTATCATAGAGTGTCTTAAGGCAATCTTTGATAGATTCTTTTTTTGAATATCACAAATGATACCTATTGTGTTTTTCCTTTTTCCATATCTGTTTGACCTTCATCCGGAGACGGATGAGCGCGGCCGCGCAGAAGAACATGTAATGTGTTTGGAAATGCTGCAGCTTGCATACTCTTCCCTCTTCCGGACGACTGTGCTACATAATCACGTTGTATTTCGGTGCAATGTTAATAAATAAATCTCTTATCTCTCTTATCTCTTATCTCTTTTTGATTCACACATGAAAAGGAATATTGAAATGACACGTCGTTTTTTCCTTTTTTCATTTTTGTTATGCAATGAAAAATCAATTGAACGAAGGGTATACGGACCCTTGCATCTGAACCAGTACATTTCGCATCCAATAAACCCAAAGATGTTCAGAAATAAACTGGATAATATTCTGGCAATTTAGTGATATTTCCACAATTGTGGTCTTGAAATAAAATCCAGAGTCATCAATGTCGGAGACCGAGACAGACCGAGACCAAATGCGGTCGAGTCTAAGACAAGACCAAGACTACCAAAATGTGGACTTGAGACTGGTCTTGAGACCAAGACCAGTCTTGAGTATTACAACACTACTTCTCAGCTACCATGCTAAGTTTATGCTCATTGTGTGTAAAATTACCAGAGCTTTAGCCATTTATTTATTTATTTCCTGAGTACGTTCAGCTGCAGCCATCTTAAACTGAGTTCATTCCCATAGTTATTTGGTTTTATCTTATTTATTTTCATCAAGCTTCATTCAGATATGTGCAGTGGTTCATGACATATTTTGCCAAGGCTACAGAAAATGAACACACATTGACAGACATGGCCCAAATCTCATTGCCTTTCGCCTTCAGCAGTGGGCGATAAACCTGTCGGCTTCAACTTTAGCTAATAGCAGAGACAGAATTTATTTGAACTAAACTTCACAGGTTTTTTTTTTACACATTTTATAGTGTCAGTAATAAACCCATGTTGCAGTCCTGCAATATAAACAGAAAAAAGCTGGTTCGATTGTTGTCTGGCAAAGCTGAAAGCTCACGAATAGACATGAGATGAGGCCATTTTGCTTAATAACCTGCATGGAAAACAGAAGAAACATCATCTGCAGTCGTGTTTACGAGAGTCTTTAAGTCAGCGGGGGGACGTTGGGAATTTCATCCAGCTCCATCACATTCAGCCAAGTGAGACGGCTTTTACTGCGCTGTGAGACGTCTCGTCGGTCCCCGCACAAATAAACTCTGGGATAACACAATAAGAAATCAGCGTTAAACTTAATCAGAACTTAACAAACTAGCGGTCGTCTCAGGTTATTAGGAAGAGTCTGAGCGACTGGGAAGTGTGCTACGACAAAACTAAATGGAATTGGTGTCAGCCAGGGAGTGACAGTCGGGGTTTAATATATGAAAGGCCCAGCAGATTTGACGAGTGGGAGAAAATTCACTTACTTCACAGCAGGGAAGCTTCTAAGGACTTCTTATGTGCTATTCTGCAATGAAAGCAAAAAAACCTGATTTTATGATAATAAATAAAAATGAGTAGCGGGCATTTGGGGGAAACACAGTCTGCTTGTTGATAATAGCAGGAGAGCAGAAAAGAAGAAATCACGTCTGGTAAAAACACAGAGGATGACGGGAGGTCGCTGACATGTGACAGATGTTTCTGGATCAAAGAGTTCATTCGGAGAGAACATGATTGAATTTAATGTTCAACAGAGCACGACATGGACTCGCTCAAGAGTTCTGCAAATACATATGGTTGACTGAAATGTAGATTTGGAAGCTGGACTGCACAGAATGCGTTAACTTTTGACACGCTGAGAGATTTTAGGGTTGTAAATGGCTGTAGAGGATATTTACTGTCCACTGCATCGGTTTTGTTGCTTTGCTGCTCAATGGTTCTCTACATAACGTCATACATTTATTTCTCGTTTCATATGTAACTGAAAGACCAGGCATTTCTTCAGTGAATGCATGCCCTTCCATGTCATAGTTTATTATCAGATGGTCAAACCTTGTAAATGACGTTTTTCAAGAGCTCGTGTGATTTTGAGAGACTTTACGAGATGCGTTATCTCTCAGACAGTGTTGAGGATGACTCTCATCCACCACCACAACAAATGTACTTCAGCATCCATCAAACTGACTGAATTTGAGCCATTTTTGTGTTGGCTAAGCATTATTAGCTCTAGTTGCCATCTTGAATTGAGCTAACTCCAAAAATCAATCAGCTGTAAAGTGTCCACTGGTTCATGATCAATTTTACTAACACTACAGTCAAGCACACCCAAAACAAATTAACGAACAAATCACATAATGCAGCTTTGATTGTGGATATATGCTGCTGATCTCATGCTGCTGATTATTTCATGCTGTTGTATGCATTCATTCATGCTCATCCACCCACAAAGACTCATGTTCGTGCTGCTGTTGTTCAGTGGATGTTTTGCACTATTAGTGTTAATCTCAGATCTTTAAGCGTACAGTTTGGCGTCCATTTAGCGTATAGTGTATATCTTAGATCCTTATTTACTGTTTCTTTTAACACTTTATAGTTTTGCTTTATGTAACTGGGAGCCTGTGCACGCAAGTTTGTTCCACCTCATGTACCACATGTGATGCGAATGACATTAAAGAACCTTGAACCCTTTTTGCAGTGGGCAATTAAAATTTATATTATGATAAAAATGTGTTTTCTGTCTCTTGAGGGCCAGTAACTGAAGAACTAGCAGCTTTTAGTAGATCTGGTTTGATGTGCATCGTCTTTACACCCGCCTGCATCCACAGTGTTGAAGCCTCGGATGTTACTGGTTCCTTTCAGTCTGGTCTCTCGGTGCAACATACTTGCTATGGGAATTGCGCCCCCGCGCGATTACCTGAAGGAATATACTCACGCCTTTACGGCTAGGGCGTCACCGCCGCGCCAGAGGCCCCGCCCTCTGGGTACTTAAGCGGCTGACGCCCCTCCATCTTTCTCTTTTTTGCCCTTCACCTCGCTTAACACCTGAACTTCGTGGGACTTCTCTGTTGTCGCATCGCTCGACTGAGGTGAGCTTGCTCCCTACACTGAGCGTACAGAGAAATTTTCCTGCATATTGCTGGGCTGGCGAAAGCTAGTCCAGCGTTTTTCTACTTACCTCGAAGTTTTCTTCTTTTCCGCAGCTGCCTCGCTCGATGACGCTAACTGCGTCACAACCTCCTGCTAATCATTAGCAGGCTAACCAGCGAAAGCAAGACGACGGAGAAGACGGCTTCGAACAAAAGAAAACTAGGAACAACTTCGACGCTTCTCGCCGGACATGGCTCCCGAGAAGGGAAAACGGAGGACAAGGAAGAAGAAAACCAGGACGAGTCCTCGCTCACGCCCATGCCCCAGCGGCTGCGGCTACTCCCTCTCGGCGACGGACACCCACGAGGCCTGTCCTGTCTGCCTAGGGATTCTGCACGCGAGGAAAGCGCTGGAATTCCCCGACTCCTGCTCCCACTGCCGTCGAATGTCGGCAGTAGTGAGGAAACGACGGGCTGACGCGTTGGCCAAATCCATGGCTAGGAACGTGGCGCTGAAGGTCGCACGTCGCACTAAAGTGCTCGCTCCTGAACCGGAGCTCGAAAACGTGGACCTGGAATGCAACGGTCGAGTCGGAGAGGACAACATGTCGGACTCCTCAGTTGCCGTCGAGGACTCGACGCCCGAAGTGTCCGACCAAGATGCTGAATATGGTCACAAAGGAGAAACTGTGGATTCCTCCCAGAACCTGGTGCAAATCCTTCCGGAACCGGACTTGTCGGTACCTGCTCTGTTTGACCTGTGTCATAGGGCGGCAGATGCCCTGCAGGTCACATGGCCAGACCCCACGCCTCGCCAACAGGCTACGAGGCTAGCGGGAAGCTACTTCTACGCGAAGCAGCCGACAACGTCGCAGAAAATGCCCATTTTTCCGGACTTCCTCATGGAGCTCAAACGCTCCTGGGCGGAACCCGGAGCTTCCATCATGCTGCCATTATCCCGACTCCTTGATGTCGCGGGAATGGAGACATCGGGCCTCACCAGCGCACCCCTGATAGAGGAGACCCTGGCGGCTCACTTGGCCCCACAGCCACGGGGACGAAACCAGCGCTACCCAGCAGGGCCTGCCACGCTTCGGAGAAACAACTCGAGAAGTGCTACAAGGCTCAGGGCCTCGCAGCTCGCGCAATGAATGCATCGTCCATGGTGCAGGCGTACCTGGCAAATAAACTGCAAGATATCCAGGTAACAAAAGACGTGCAAGCCACAATGGAGGCCATGGAGGAGGCCCGCCGTGCCTCTGACCTTGTGCTCCACGCATGATAGGGACTATAGCCATTTCCCAAGGCAAAGCAATGACGGAAATAGTCGTCGCCCAACGCCATCTTTGGCTAACATTGTCGGACCTCCCGGAAAACCAGAGGTCCACTTTCCTCCAGCACCCGATCGAGTCGTTGGGACTGTTCGGGGGAGCCCTAGAACGCGTCCAGGCCAGGCTGGAACAAAGACGCAAACAGGCGGAAGCCCTCCGCGAGGGGTTGCCGAGGAAAAGCTCCAGTGAGTCTGTGAGACCTGGAGACTACGCGTGTACAGTGGATTTAAAAGATGCCTATTTTCATATAGGCGTGTGGAGGAAACACAGAAAGTTCCTACGCTTTGCCTTTGAGGGAAACGCTTATGAATTCAAAGCTTTACCCTTCGGTTTAAAGACTGCTCCGCGTACATTTACTAAATGTCTGGATGCAGCCCTGACCCCTCTTAGGAATCAAGGACTCAGGGCCATGAATTACTTGGATGACCTGCTGATTCTGGCTGAAAGCAGAAAGCAGGCCCAGTCACACTCTTATAAGGTGATTTCTCACCTGGAGTCTCTCGGTTTTGTCATAAATACAAAAAAGCGATTTGACTCCATCACGGGTTACCGTATTTTTGGGAGTACAGATCAACACTGTCCAGTACAGAGCATGGCTCTCGAAGGAACGAGTTTCCTCCATTCGCCGTTGCCTGGAAAGATTTAAACTGGACCAACGGGTCCCTGTGAAAACCTGCCAACGCCTTTTAGGCCTCTTGGCAGCAGCCATTCCCTGTGTGCCACACGCATTACTGAAAATGCGGCCCATACAGGTATGGCTGAACCAACGAATACAACCCGGCCTGCCTAACCAAGCAGGAAAGGTTAGGCTAGATTCAGAGTGCCTGGAGGCCCTGGAACCCTGGAGACATCTGTCCGTTTTCACGGAAGGGATCTCACTGGGAAGGGTGTCATCTCATGTGATCATCATAACGGACACCTCAAAAACAGGATGGGGGATGATCTGTAGAAATCAGAATGCCCGTTGCCTTTGGAATGAGCAGGAAGCAAGATTTCATATCAACTTCCTTGAGTTGCTGGCAATATTCCTGTCATTAAAATACTTCTTCAACAAAGGTCTGATTGCTGGACAACATATCCTGGTGAAATCAGATAACAGGACCACAGTGTCTTTCATCAACAGAGAGGGAGGGACAAGGTCCCGGGCCCTCCTTGGACTGGCGCAGAGGATGCTCACATGGTGTGCTCCAAGAATCTTGTCACTTAGGGCGACTCATGTCCCTGGTGAACTAAATTATGGAGCAGACGCCCTCTCTAGAGGACCTCTTTTGGCGTCAGAATGGAGCCTGAACCCACGGATTGTGGAACAGGTCTGGTCACAATTTGGGAGAGCCTCTGTGGACCTGTTCGCTTGCAGGGCTAGCTCACACTGTGACCTCTACTTCTCCTTGAGGGAAGCAGACGCTCCATTGGGTATGGATGCTCTGGCACATGATTGGCCTGCAGGGGTGCTCTACTATGCCTTTCCACCTGTCCCTCTGATCGGGGCGACATTGGAACGGGTACGCCAGGGAGCCCTCTCCTTGATTCTCATAGCCCCCAAATGGCCACAGAAAACGTGGTTCCCGGAGTTGATATCAATGTTATCAGGGATACCATGGCAATTGCCTTCTCACAGGGACCTGCTGACTCAGGCACGTGGACAGCTTCTACCGTCCAGAGTTATGGCAACTTTCAGCCTGGCTTCTGAAGGGAACTGGCTGAGAGCCTAAGGCTTTGGTTGCTTTGTCCCAAAACAAACAACAACAACATTCACAAGGGTACCCCTTGGTGTTTATGTTTTGCCTAGGAGATGTCTATTGGAAAGGTTTCCCCTCTCCCTAACTGATCTAAGTAAGGACCTGGGAGGTTACCCTGTGCTTGGCCTGGGTTTTCTACCTCCACATTTGTCACCCAATTTCTTGTGACATGGTGGGTCCATTTTTCCTCCTGTTTCTCAGGATGCTCCAGTGGGAAAAGGAGATGATAAGTATTCACACTGATGGAGCACGCTTAGGCTGCCTCTAGTTGGTGTATATATATGCCCAGTGGAAACATCACGTTGATGTTCTTTGCATTCAGCATTTTTTCCTCTTAGCATGGGCTCTCTACATTCCCTGTAGAAAGCAGCTGGGAGATGCCTGTCTTTTTAGGACGGATGTTCTCACATGCACTTTGCTGAGCATTTCAAGGGCGTGAATGGATTATGTTCCCATAGCAAGTATGTTGCACCGAGAGACCAGACTGAAAGTTATGCACCATAACTCATGTTCCCTGAAGGAAGGGAACGAGGTGCAACATATCTGGCCCTTTTCAATGCTGAAAGCTCGGTGAAGTGCAATTTTGGAGAAAGATGGATGGGCGTCAGCCGCTTAAGTACCCAGAGGGCGGGGCCTCTGGCGCGGCGGTGACCCCCTAGCCGTAAAGGCGTGAGTATATTCCTTCAGGTAATCGCGCGGGGGGGCAATTCCCATAGCAAGTATGTTGCACCTCGTTCCATTCCTTCAGGGAACATGAGTTATGGTGCATAACTTTCAGTTTCTCCTGCTGAGACAGAGGTTGAGGAATCAGAATTGTTGACATTTTATCATAATTTCCATCATTGTCTCATTGCTGAGTGCAGAGATTCCTCTCACATTCTTCTGCTTCTCTGTCAGCGCTGAAGGATGTGAACTTGTTCAGCTGAATTACAGAACCAGCCAAGTTTCAGTAAAATAATAAATTGCTTTTACTCCATACTGCAGATAAAAACATAGCTGTGAATATTTCACCTTGTTTTCCAAGGAATGGTGTAGCTTTAACTCATGTCTAGCTATATTTTTGTTTATTTGTTTGTTTGTTTTCATCCCAGAACACAGTTCTCTGGTGTCCAGTCCTCTGGTAGCATTCGTAGCATTTTGACATGTAGTTTCTCCTCCTTAATGCAAAGACTATAATCTTCCTCAGACTGTTTAAGGCTGCTACAGCAACAACTCAGTCATATTTTGGCATATGAAAAAAAAATACATATATTCCTTTATTTGCAGCAGCTGTATCGTGCATGCTGCTGATTTCAAAGTCCGCATTGTTTCAAACTTTTTATTACAAATAAAAGTCGAAGAAAGGGTGCTGTGGAAGTGTAATAACAATGTGTTTACACAATAAGAGAAAACAAAGAAGAAGAACATGGAAAGGAAATTAATAAACATGTTTTTAATTTTAGCTGCTGCATGCTCTCATGAGCAAATATAGGCTGTTTAATATAATCCTCTAATAAAAATAAACAAATAAATATTAAGATGTGAAAATTATCAGAGAAATTTAGTGATTAGCCCCATGTGACGATGTGGCAGCATTTCATGCACAAGACTGAGCTGGTTCATTCAATTTATCCAGAATATTTTTAATAAGATAAGCATGACTTTAATAATTATAGACCAATATCATTGTTGCCACAATTTTCAAAGATTTTGGAGAAATTATTTGGGATCAGATTGGATCGATTCATTGATAAACAAAACACATTAAGTAACAGTCAATATGGATTTAGAAAAAATAATTCTACATCAATGGCACTTGTTGAATTGGTGGAACAAATAACAAATGCAGTTGATCAAAAGAAGAGTTGTATTAGTATTTATGTTGATTTAAGGAAGGCATTTGATACTATAGATCATGGAATTCTTCTTGATAAACTATATAATTGTGAAATTAGATGGACAGCATTAAAGTGGGTAAATAGTTATTTGGTAGATCGAAAACAATTTGATCAAATGCATGACATAAGATCCAGATTTAATAATATCACATGTGGAGTGCCTCAGGGCTCAGTACTTGGACCCAGGTTATTTAATTTGTATGTAAATTACTTGGTTAATGTGTCAGACTTTTTCAGATTTATTTTATTTGCAGATGACACAACATTTATTTGTAAAGGTGATGACAATCGACAATATCTTCACAAACTTGACTGATGAAACTAATATAAGTGGTATCATTGTTTCTGGTGACTTCAATCACGTTGAGTTACAGGTCTCCCTCCCAACCTTCAATCAGCACAGTTTCACAGCAACAAGAGGAAATAAAACGCTTGACCAAGTCTACACGAATGTGAAAGGGGCGTACACGGCGAAGCCACGCCCACCGCTCGGGGCTTCCGATCACTGTTCTTTGATCTTGGTCCCAACACAGCTTCCCCCGCTGAGACGCTCCAAGCCGGAACAAAGAGAGATAAGAGTTTGGCTTCAAGATAGTACCTCCATGCTGAGAGACTGTTTTGAGAATACAAACTGGTCTGTCTTCAGGGAGGCAGCTACGAATGGGAGCTCAGTGGATCTGGAACTTTATGCTTCCTCAGTTCTGGGTTACATTAGCACATGCTCTGAAAATGTATCCATAAAAAAATATGTTAAATGTTACCCCAACAAAAAACCCTGGTTAAATAAAGAAGTCCGCACCCTGCTAGCAGCCAGGGACACTGCATTCAAGTCCGGAGATATTGAGGAGCTGAGAAAGACCAGGAAAGAACTGGTTGATGGTATTGTAAAGGATTAGAAGGAGGTCACTATTAATACTGACCTCTTTACCTTAATTAATTTACTTATTCAGATTGAATAGTAATTTCACGGATTCTTTTCTTTTTCAGTTTACCCAATATTTCTGTGATCTTTATGATGGATAAATAAACAGAGCTATAGAGTGACAATGGACACGTTAACTTAGTTGGTATGCCAGGCGACACTACCATTTATTTAAAATAAATCACTAAATTAACACCATTACACTTGATTGATATGATTTCACTTTCTTTCAATTTGATACGTCAGCACACTTAAATTCAACACAACAGACTTCAATACTGGATGTTAACATATTTAGTCTGTGGGCTCTTTAGCTTAAAATAGTTTCCAGCTTAGAATTTGAGGGAAAGGAGAGGAGGACAGATGGAGAGATGGGTTAAAGGAAATTGTCTTGAGCATGTTACCAGAGTGACACTTCTCATCAGATTTCTGCTAAAATCCAGGTACGTTTGTAAACAGCTCTTTACCTTTTGACGACAAGTCTGATAAAGAGATGACACCAGCCTGTAAGATGCACAGTCCTTCAGGCCCAGTTGTCCGAACTGGTCATTCGTTTACGTTTCCAACGTCTTCTGGGTTCCGCTTGGTCATCAGAGAATATGTCAGCTCCTGGCCTCTGACTTCAAGATAAGCTTATTCCAGGAAGGAATAAACAAAGTTTTGAGCTTACGCTCGTTCGAAGTGGATTCATAACAGCATGTTATACAATCCTTAGCTGAATGACTGTCCTTGGCGGGTGACAGGCATTCATTCAGCTCTTTGGGACGTCTTCATGTCTTTGAAGCTCCCAGAAACTCTGACGTTCCAGCCCCAGCTTAGAACTTAGTAAGGAACAAAGAGAGGAGTGAGGCTTGTCTCTTTTTCATTGGTCCACTTGTTATCACTATTCAAGGTGAAATTCAGCGCAGAGAAGGAAATTGTTTAGGAAAAGTATCTGAGTGAGAGACTTTCAGACGCTAGATGAGAGTTTTAGCTTAAACTCGACAAAAACAATTTCAGTGTAAGTCAGTTTGACATTTTTGCTGAACTTTGACACCTTTTCATTTGTAGAAATGACACATTGATGTTTCACATTTAAAGAATAACAGCATATAACATATATCATGAAAATGACAAAAGTTATTCTTTTGATTACATTAGAATAAAATCAAAGATAGAAATAGTCTCTTTTGATGACTATATTCTCAGATTACAACTAATGGAATGATTTTGTGGTAAATGTCTTGCTTTACTGAGAGGTCAGTAAAGGTCATCACTGGACAGTTCAAAAACCTTAGTTTGACCCTGGGTAGGTCCACAACAGTATTAAGAAGGCCAAGGCCACGTATGCACAGAGGATCGAGGGACAGTTCACCTCACAAGACCCACGGAGCATGTGGAAGGGCATCAAATGCATAACAGATTACAAAGGCAAGAGCAAACAATGCCCCAGGGACCCATCTCTGCCTGATGCCCTCAATAAGTTTTATGCACGTTTTGAAGATCCAAACAGACCAGCTAGCACCAGACTCACCTCATCACCAGATGAAGAGCATCTCAGAGTGACCGCAGCAGAAGTGAGAGGCAGTCTCAGAAGGATCAACCCTCATAAAGCAACCGGACCAGACAACATCCCAGGGAAAGTTCTGAAGGAATGTGCGGACCAGCTCTGTGAGGTGCTGGCTGACATCTTCACCACCTCACTTTCACTGGAGTCAGTTCCCACCTGCCTGAAGACCGCCACCATCATCCCAGTTCCAAAGAGCTCCACAGTGACTGGTCTGAATGACTATAGACCGGTGGCCCTCACCCCGATAGTCGCTAAATGTTTTGAGAAACTGGTCATGTCCCACATCAAGACAACCGTCAACATCAACGAGGACCCTCATCAATATGCATACCGCGAGAACCGATCAACAGAGGACGCCATCTCCTCTTTGGTCCACACTGCTCTCACCCACCTGGATCAGAAGGACTCATACGTGCGCATGCTCTTTGTGGACTTCACATCTGCCTTCAACACCATGATCCCCCAAACTCTGATAGACAAACTATCCACACTTGGACTAAGCCCCTCCATTTGTAACTGGGTACTAGACTTCTTAACAAACAGACCACAGTCCGTGAAGATCCACAACTTCTCCTCCTCCACCATAACCCTCAGCACTGGCTCTCCCCAAGGATGTGTGCTGAGCCCTCTTCTGTTCACTCTGCTCACATATGATTGTACAGCCACACATCCAGGCTGTCATATTGTTAAGTTTGCAGATGATACAGCGGTGGTGGGATGCATCACAAACAATGATGAGTCCAGCTACAGACAGGAGGTGGAACACCTGGAGAGCTGGTGCAAAGAGAATAATCTTCACATGAATGTGAAGAAGACAAAGGAGATGATTGTGGACTTCAGAAGGAACAAACACACCCACGCCCCACTGAACATAGGTGGATCTGCGGTGGAGGTGGTCTCCAGCTACAAATACTTGGGTGTACACTTGAATGATAACCTCAGCTGGAGCAACAACACCACCAGCCTGATCAAGAAAGGTCATCAGAGACTCTACTTCCTCAGACGGCTGAGACGAGCTGGTCTGAGCAGCCCAGTTCTCACCTCCTTCTACAGGTGTGCAGTGGAGAGCATCCTGTGCTCCAGCATCAATGTGTGGCATGGAGGCTGCACAGTTGAAGAGAGGAAAGCTCTACAGAGAGTGGTGAAGGCTGCACAGAAGTCTGTTGGAGTCAGTCTCCCCACCATCACAGACATTTACACCTCCAGATGCAGGAAAAGAGCCACCTGCATCATGAAAGACCTCACTCACCCAGCACACTCACTCTTTGCCCCACTCCCCTCAGGACGGAGGTTGAGGAGCATCAAATGTAGAACCACTAGACTGAGGAACAGCTTCTACCCTGAGGCTGTTAGACTCATGAATAAATAAATAATAAGAATAATCACTGCAAAATATCACATCATGCTGATGCTGATCTGTTTTCTTGTTGCTGTGTTCATCTGTGACCATCTGCTCATACAGACTCATGTTCGTGCTGCTGTTTATAATGATGTTTTTCCACTACATTAGGGCTTAGTGTATTACTAGTTGATGTTTTTCTTAGTTAATTCTAGATGTTATTACTGTTTTTCTCTTGCATTTGTTGTTGGATGTAACTGGGACCCCGTGTACATAATCTCGTTTTCATCACATGTACCACATGCGGTGCAAATGACAATAAAGACTCTCTGACTCTGACTCTGATTTTAAAAACTGAGCTCAGTGACCACTTGCCAGTTTTTATGATTTGTAAAATGGAAAATAATATCAGAAATCCAATTACAAGACCAAAATATAAAATAAACACGACCAAAAGAGCAATAGATAGTTTCAAAAAAGTAAAAAAATAAAATAAAATTGGAATGGTGTGTATGTGGATGACGTAAACAAATCATATGATGAGTTTATGACTATCTTGGATACCCTGTACAAAAAAAATTGTCTGCAGAAAAATTCCACACAAAAACGTAATATTGATCAACCATGGATGACAACTGGACTAAGGAATGCATGTAAGAAAAAGAACCATTTGTATTCTTGTTTCCTGAAAACAAGAACCCCTGAGGCGGAAATCAAATATAAAAAGTATAAAAATAAATTAACAGGAATTATAAAAAAACAGAAGAAGGAATATTATAGTAAATTGCTACATAACACACGTGGCGATATGAGAGCAACTTGGAATGTAATGAACAATGTTTTAAACAAACACAAAAAAGAAATGTGTATGTCCCAATGTTTTGTGAATGAAAATGATGTAATACTAAATGAAAACGAAGTAGCAAATGGATTCAATGATTACTTTGTAAACGTTGGATCAAATCTTGCAAAAACAATTTCTAAAGTGGACAAGGATGTGTGTTACTTAATTAAAAGTTGTGAAAATACATTGTTCCTAAAAGAGACTGATAAAGATGAAATAATCATGATAGTTAAAAAAAATTCAGATAAAAGTTCCAGAGACTGGTGTGACATGGATATGATGGTTATCAAGGACATAATAACTGATGTAATTGATCCGTTCACTTACATTTGTAATCTGTCTTTCACTACGGGCACATTTCCTGATAAAATGAAAGTAGCTAAAGTGGTCCCTATTTTCAAATGTGGTGATAGGGGCAACTTCAGCAATTATAGGCCAATATCATTGCTCCCACAATTCTCAAAAATTCTTGAATTTTTTTTCTCAATCAGACTAGATGATTTTCTTAAAAAGTACAACATTCTAAGTGATAGTCAGTATGGGTTTCGATCACAATATTCAACATCTATGGCTTTAATGGAATTTATGGAACATATCACCACAGCTACTGACAATAAACAACATTGTATAAGTTTATTTGTTGATTTAAGGAAGGCTTTTGACACTATTGATCACAAAATTCTCATTAATAAATTGGACAAGTATGGCGTTAGAGGACCTGCACTTGAATGGATAAGTAGCTATCTAAAAGATAGAGAACAATTTGTTCAGATAGAGGAAAATAGATCAAACTTTTGTAAAATCACATGTGGAGTCCCACAGGGTTCAATACTTGGTCCAAAATTGTTTAATTTATATGTGAATGATTTAGTGATGGTGTCTGGACTTCTAAAATGTATACTTTTTGCTGACGATACTACCTTTTTTTATTCTGGTAATGATTTAAATCAAATGTCTGAATGTTTAAATATGGAATTTGTTAAATTACAAAACTGGTTCAAATTAAACAAACTATCATTAAACTTAGATAAAACTAATTACATGTTATTTAGTAAAAAAACAAAAACTACAAGTTTTTCTCTAAAAATTGATGATGTTGAAATAACCAGAGCAAGTGAAATGAAATTCTTGGAAGTGGTAATAGATGATAAGCTCACTTGGAAACAGCAAATTAACTCGGTTAAAACTAAGATATCTAGATCCACAGGTGTGTTGTATAAAGTAAGGGATTTATTGAATGAAAGAGCATAGTATTTGCTCTATAATGCCATAGTTGTTCCACACTTGATTTACTGTATAGAGGTTTGGGGAAAGGCGTGTAAAACCTTGACGAACCCTATATTTATTTTACAAAAAAGAGCAGTGAGAACTATTGCGGGAAAACCTTACTGCCATCCTTCGAATATATTGTTTAAGCAACTTAGGTTGCTTAAGTTTTATGATTTGGTAAATTACAACATTTTGTTGGTAATGTATAGAGCTCATAAAAATTCATTGCCTCTAAATGTTCAAGTAAATTTTGTAAAAAGAATGAGCTGTTACAACCTGAAAGGAATGGAGATTTTTGCAAAGCCAAAATACAGAACAAGTTTGAAAGGACGGTGTGTATCAATCCAAGGTGTTGACTTGTGGAATAGTTTAGAAAATGAAATTAAAACTACTAACTCACTTACAGTCTTTAAAAAAATTATTAAAGCTAATATGTTAATTAGATACTAAATACTCAAATTGTCAAATTGTACTAAAACTTAAATGTGTATTCAAATCATGTAAATAGCTTAAATTTTGTATCATTGTTGAGTGGCTTGGAAATTTGTATATTTGATTGAGTTATTTTTATTGATCTCGCTTTTTTTGTTATTATTATAGAAATAAGGGGCAGGTAAAATAAGATTCTTTTCTTCTCCCTGTCTCCTTTCATTTTATGTTTTTTTTCTTTTTTCATTTGATTGTTATAATGTAAAAATGTTTTTTTCTTTACAAAATGTAAAATTAACATAAAAAAATACAGAACAAATGCTGGAGTTAATACAGTCAGAATTTGTGAAAATACAAAACTGGTTTCTTTTAAATAAGTTATCATTAAATCTGGATAAAACCTATTACATGATACACAGCAACAGGAAAATGAATTTTCACATTCCATTTTTGGTAGATGGTACTGAAATTTGTAGAGTTAGTGAGGTGAAATTTTTGGGTGTTAATATTGATGAAAAAGGGAGTGGTGGCGCAAAGGTTAAGAAGGTGCGCTTGTGATCGGAAGGTCGCCGGTTCAAGCCCCGGTACCGACAACATCAAAGATGTGGGTGGGATAAGTGAAGTGGTCACACCTATCTCCACCCTCATCTGCCCCACTCTGGGCCCTTGAGCAAGGCCCTTAACCCACACCATCTGCTCCCCCGGGAACCCTAGATATCAGCTCTCTGCTCCACACAGAGGGCTGTGGTTGCTCGGTGGTCTGTGGTTGTGTCAGGAAGGGCATCCGGCGTAAAAACAACTGCCAAATCTTCATGCGACTAGATCGCTGTGGTGACCCCTAACGCAGGGAAAAAGCCGAAAGAAGATAAAAAAAAAAATTGATGAGAAATTAACATGGAAACCTCACATAAACAATTTGAGAACAAAAATATCCAGATCAATAGCAGTTCTGTATAAAGTAAGAGAGTTATTCACTGATAAAGCAATGTTTATGTTGTATAATGCAATAGTTGTTCCTTATTTGGTGTACTGTATTGAAGTCTGGGGTAAAGCGTGTAAAACTGTAACTAATCCTTTGTTCATTTTACAGAAAAGAGCCGTACGAATTATTATGAAAAAAAACTATAGATATCCGTCCAATACTTTATTTTATCAACTGAAAATTCTGAAATTCTATGATTTGGTTAATTATAACATTTTGTTGCTTATGTATAAGGCACATAAAAGCATGTTGCCCGTTAATATTCAAACAAATTTTGTTAAAAGAGAGAGTGTATATTTTCTTAAAGGAATTGAGATGTTTGTGAAGCCTTATTTTAGTACTAGTTTGAAGGAGCGATCCACAATAATTCAGGGAATAGGATTGTGGAATGGTTTGGATGATAACGTTAAAAATGCCAGATCGCTGTATACATTTAAGAGACTGATAAAGACGAGTTTCTTGAAAGAATATGGAAATCGTTAATATAAATCTACTTCAGTTGTTGTCTGGTTTGATTTAGATGTTTGAGTTTTTATGTTTTTAATTTAGCTGATTGTTATTGTCTATGTGTATTACATTTTAATTTTGTTAAAAAAAATTATTTACGTCAGAATTAAGTAAAAAGGGGCAGTTTTCACAAGACTAGTTCTTCTTCTGCCACCTTTCATTTTATTTTCTTTACATTTTTTGATTGTACTGTATGTATGTGTATGTTTTTAAATGAAATTAATAAAATTTCAAAAAATAAAATAAAATAAAAATAAACAGCTTTTCAAATCAGTTCCATCATTCATTTTTGAGAAGAGTGATAAATAACTGTTCTACTGCCATAGAAAGATTAATAATTATTTGAAAAGTCTGTTAAATTTAAATGCATACAATTGTCAGAGCTACAGACATTGTACTTTTTGTTTAAGTAAAATCCTTTAAATATGTTTTATACCTTTATTTATTTAATGTCTCTCGTCACATTCAAGTCTTTCAGTATGTTTTTTAACATTTTATACAAGTTTAGTGGACAACTTAAATAAAAAAATAAGAATAACTTGATTTTTGGGATCAGGTCCAGTCTGAACACTAAACTTCCTGTATGTCTTTGATGACACGAGTTCTAAACATTCGAGCCGACCCAGAAGTCTGTGTTTCCTCCTCTGCTCTCGGAGCTAATGGATGCTCGTAGTTCCTTTGTTTTCCATAAACACTTCACAGTTCCTGTATTCTTTGAAAAGTCTCTTTTCTTCCTCCATTTCTCCTCCACGTTGATGTAACGGACGTTTTGAATGAGGAGACAATTTACTGAACTGAAATTGTTGTTTTTTCAGTCAACATGTAGGAAATGGGCTTGCCCTTTAATTACGCCTTTAAACTGAATCCTTTTAGTGCTTCAAAAAAATCCACTTTACGACTATCATGTTTCACATAGTTTCAGAAGCTGTATGTGGATTTTAACATCAAATTAATGTTCTCTCTTATGCCTCATTTACAGAACTAGCACTTATTCACATTACAGGCATTTGCAGATATAAATGTGATGTTGAAATTTGCACTTAATACTCTAAGTCCTTTGAATGAAAGTATTACTCTGTGGTGTTTTCAACACCTCAAGGACTATAATTTTCAGAAACTTTTAAAATGGAGCCCTTAAATGGGACCCTGTGTACATAATCTCGTTTTCAACACATGTACTACATGCGGTGCAAATGACAATAAATTCTCTCTGACTTAAAGTGAGGAACTTGATTCTGCAGTGTTCATCACAATCAGTTGTGACAGATCTGCAATAAAAAATAAAATATATATTTCCACCAACTTGGTATCAAAACACGTCGGATTGTTTTCAGTTCAATTCAGTTCAATTCAATTCAAAGTTACTGTATTAATCCCAAAGGGAAATTAAATGTTGTAACTTGTTATTCTTGTTTCATTGAGATCTTAGAGATGCTGATGGCTGTAGGCAGGAAGGATCTCTTGTAAAGGTTTGTTCCACAGCAGATCCAAAGAAACTGGCCACAGATGTCGTCCAATGCGTCCACCCAGACTCGACAGGCCTCTCGGTTCCTCCAGACAGAGGACCGCCTGAATACTGGGCGGAACTCCTCCCAGAGCAATGGTCACTCCTCCCAGCAGCCTGCTGAGCTCCTTGTCTCTGCAGACAGCCAGCTGCAGGTGTCAGGGACAATCCCAGTTCTTCTGCTGTCACAAGCCACATTTCCTATCCAGGATCGCAGTGGTCAGGCACTCGAGACAGCCAGCAGGGAGATAGGAATGCATCTGTGGCGCCTCCTTTTCAACTCATTTGAGATTTGTGGCTGTAGCTGAGATATTATTTGAGCTTTTGAGATGTTAATCAGCTGCTCTTGGTTGTAAAAACACTTTGTTGTTATGGTTATGCAGCATAACAACTGTCCAAAACTAATAAAAGTTTCAGTAAAAATCCTTCCAGCTGCCCAGCATTCAATTCTAAAGGAAACAATCATCCAATAAAAGTGATTTACATCCAGCAAAAGAAGAATGAAAGTTTCCCTTTCATTGTGCGCATAGGATGTTGCAATGTTTGGGTTTTCCTCTGTGGACTAGTTGCTAACAGGGTAGGTGGCTTAGCACATCCTGGTACTTAGATTTTTTTCCACAAAAAAACATCATGTAGCAGAATGAAACCATCATGACTGGATTATTATTTGTCCATTCGTCAAAAATGTTTATTTTTCAGAGTGGACAAAGTAATTTCCGCTTTTGCCCGTCAACAAACTCTGAGGCTGTTATGAATTGACCAAACTGCTTTCAGAAATCACAAATACCTAATTTTTCCCAAATAGGCTCTTTGGAAAACATTGTCAAGAACAACTTGTTCAGAGGTTCTGCACTCCATGGCAATTTTCACCTTGGACCTTTATCTCCAGCACTCTTGGACCCAGAACCCCAGACCACGTTAATTAGTGGGGCAAACGTTCTTCTTCACTATCACACATTTCCTGCTTATGGTTCTGGTGGCAGACGGTCCACAATATAACATCATTTAATAAATAATCTGGGTTAGGTAGTTTGACTCATTATCATGGCAGCAATTATTTTATTTTTGTTTTGTTATTATTTAAAGTTAACCTCATTGATTCTTAGTTGGCTCTGCTCTTCTATTTCATCTCATTTAGAGTTTAATCAAGTTTATGTTAATTCTTAATTGCTTTCTGAACTTCAATCTCATAATCTATCAGTTTTATGTCAAAAAAAATTATGCAAATAATTAATTCAAAGCTCTGAGTCTTTAGTTGATCCTGTTGAGCTTAAACCGAGTTAGCATAATTCCCACTTATATTATTCACCCGCTTTCGATGCGCTACCGCTGATAATATGCAGCTTCGCCCGTGTCTAAAACCAGAAGCTTTTTTTGTCAGCTTTATTTAACCCTTTTCCCAAACCGAACCTTGCACCTGACCAAGAGCACTGACCCTAAACCTAACCCACTGACCGAACGTACCTTTAACACTAGCAATCCCAGGGAAAAAAAAAACACAAGAACTGCCATGAGTTTGTCAAAATGACAATTCTTCCATTAGGTGTCTTGAGCCTGGGGGTAGACATCTTTGTTTGTGGGTAAACATCCCCTCCTGAGAATCTTCCCCCCTCACACAGAGAACATTCTTCATTTACATACACCCCCCACAAATTACCTCCACATTCCAACAGAGAGAGAGTTGCTTTCACCAGAGACTTATTGCTCTGTAGGTGGGGGGGGGGGTATGTCCATTGTTTGAGACCATCTTTTGTTGAGAGCCTCTCAAACTGACTTCATTCACCTCAGTTGAAGAAGCAGGATAAATAAGAGCAGGAGAGCAGGATCACAAAAGCAGCAGAAATGCCCAAATTTTATAATGCAGAGCAAACTTTACAGTTAGTTTTGGATAAAGTGAACCCGTGCGATTCAGATGGTGAAGAGATAATCTGTCACTTGAGTTCCGATGATGAAATATCTTCTGCTAAGATTTTTTTTAATTTTCTACAGTGGGTGAAGTGTGGCTGTTGTATTTTATGGAAGAGGCACACTGTAAAAACTACCATCTTGATAAGTTACAATTGTTCAAGAATATTATTCTTGCTTAATTTGAGCAATTTTGACTTGTTTTTTGACTTAAAACAGGACAAAGTGTTTTGGTATGTTGTTTTTTAACATGTTTTTATGAATTTTATCATGAAAATGTATTATGCAGCTGAGGGGTTTGTGTAAATTTCTGAAAAAATATCTTTACCTATTGGCATTTTTTATACAACAGGGGTCAGCCTGTGGCTCTGAAGCCACATTTGTGGTACTTACAAGCTTTGATCAAAAATAAATTTACACTGAATTTTATTTGTTCCTATAACAAAAATGGCTAGTTTTCGCAGTTTTTCCTGTCATTTCCTTTGCAAATGTGTGAATACTATAACAAATAGAAGGAGTAAAACATATTTTAACTTTATTTATTAGAAGTAGGATATTTCATTTTTCCACAATCAAAACAATTTACCTAGACCTGCATATTTCATTGTTATTTTATATTTATTTTTTGGTGGAAAGAACACATTGTTTTTTCCTTCTTTTACAATATGTTTCAGAATTAGACTCGTTCGTAAGTCGGGGATCACCTGTACAATCCCGCCTTCAGATAAAAGTGACCAATACAATCCCCCCCAATATATATATATATATATATATATATATATATGTATGTATATATATATATATATATGTATATATATATATGTATGTATATATATATGTATGTATATATATATGTATATATATAATATATATATATATATATATATATATATGTATATATATATATATATATATATAATATATATGTATACACATAGATATATATGTACATATACAGTATATGTATACACATATATATACATGTACATATACAGTATATGTACACACATATATATATATATATATACATGTATATATATCTATATATATATGTATATATATATATATATATATATATATGTATATATATATATATATATATAT
>JBBPBX010001427.1:67270-86320 GCA_038048925.1 Garcialebias charrua
TATATGTATGTATGTATGTATGTATGTATGTATTATGTATGTATGTATGTATGTATGTATATATATACTGTATATATATATATAGACATGTATATATAAATATATATATATATATATATAGGCTCAATAAGATTTACCTGACTAAATTAAGGTTGAATGAATGAATGTATAAATATGCCCCAAGGCCTCCTCCCCGCCAACAGAATGGAATGGCCTCATATACATACCAATGGCTTTAAAAATGCTAATTCAATTTGTCAGTTTGACAATCCCATGGGTTGCATAGGTAAAATTGTCATTTTGACAAAAACTGGTATTGCTAATAAAGCCCCACTGACATGATTTTTTAATTTTCATAAAATTGCTCAAAATATATATATTTTATCATTTAAATATGTTCGGTTTTGCAAACAAAATGATAAATCACTTTAATTTTGCTTTAAAAGTGATTTTGAACTTCAAGCCGTGTTTAATCATGGGAAATCTGATTACACGCGAACGCACCATCTGTGACGTAGTGTGAGGCAGAGCTCTGGGCTTGTCACAGTGCGCGGGTATGAGCAGCTCCACATGAAGGTAAGTCTGATACAGCATCAGACCTAAATTAGATCCTGTTGTTTCTTGTTCCATCACCCAAACTATTTTCTGCTTCCCAAAATGAAGACAAATAGCTCAAATCTTCACATAGATTGCTAAATTTCTGGAGCAATAACACCACCAGCCTGATCAAGAAAGGACATCAAAGACTCTACTTCCTCAGACGGCTGAGACGAGCTGGTCTGAGAAGCTCAGTCCTCACCTCGTTCTACAGGTGTGCAGTGGAGAGCGTCCTGTGCTCCAGCATCAACGTGTGGCATGGAGGCTGCACAGTTGCAGAGAGGAAAGCTCTACAGAGAGTGGTGAAGGCTGCACAGAAGTCTGTGGGAGTCAGTCTCCCCACCATCACAGACATTTACACCTCCAGATGCAGAAAAAGAGCCACCTGCATCATGAAAGACCTCACTCACCCAGCACACTCACTCTTTGCACCACTCCCCTCGGGACGGAGGTTGAGGAGCATCAAATGTAGAACCACTAGACTGAGGAACAGCTTCTACCCTGAGGCTGTCAGACTCATGAATAAATAAATAATAAGAATAAACACTGCAAAATGTCACATCATGTTGATACTGATCTGTTTCTTGTTGCTGCGTTCATCTGTGACCATCTGCTCATAATGACTCATGTTCGTGCTGCTGTTTATAATGATGTTTTTCTACTACATTAGGGCTTAGTGTATTACTAGCTGATGTCTCTCTTAGTTAATCCTAGATGTTATTATTGTTTTTCTCTTGCATTTGTTGTTGGATGTAACTGGGACCCTGTGTACATAATCTCGTTTTCAACACATGTACTACATGCGGTGCAAATGACAATAAATTCTCTCTGACTCTCTGACTCTGACTCTGACTCTAAATTCATCGGGTTTTAAATTGTCCGCTGTTAAAGAGACCAGAGCCCTCTGCCTCTCACTACGTCACAGATGGTGCGTTCGTGTGTAATCGGATTTCCCATGATTAAACACGGCTTGAAGTTCAAAATCACTTTTAGAGCAAAATTAAAGTGATTTATCATTTTGTTTGCAAAAACGAACATATTTAAATGATAATATATATATATATATATATTGAGCAATTTTATGAATAGTAAAAAAATCATGTCAGTGAACCTTTAAACCTACTAACAGGAGGGACAGTCTGAAGGCAAGCTATTGGGATGATAACAACTAATAACGGCCATTTAATGGGCTGATAACAACCAAATCCGCTGTTGTGTTTGTGTGTCTTATTTAATTATGATGTGCTGTAACAGGTTTTAGCATAAACTCACCTATTTGGTGTTAAATAAAAATGAACTAATTATTCAGAGTTTTTATTTTAGCTTCATTGTCAATTTTGTTGTTAGCTGCTTTGGAAAACTGGAGCCTTGAAATCGATTACAAACTGTATACAGTACTGATATAATTTTGTCTACAATTTTATCAGCTCATATGCCTCAATGGCTGTACCTCTTGTGTTATTTATACAGACTTTAACCAGTATTCAAATGCCGATTGAAAGGAGTTCTTCACGAGCATAAAGCCTTTTCGGTGGTGAAAAGGGATTCCACGTATCTGATTACAGTATTTTCTGGACTATAGGTCGCACCTTTATATAAGTCGCTTTGTCCAATTATTGTCAATAAATTGGAAAAATCCATAAAAAAGTGGCGCCTTTATATAAGTCGCATCTATTATGCGTCACCGCTACGCGACGTGTCATTTGCCGGATTCGGATGTTGTCAGTCCATACAATGGGCGCTATCAACTGTTATCATACCCATAGTCTATCGGAGAAACTGTCCAATGTACCTCTTAACATGTTTGAAAGAACGTTATGAGCGTTATAATCACTGTGAGGAGGCAGCGTGTTTCTGTAAACCCGGAAGTGTAGTGTTTTTGTGTTTTTCAGCTTCTGTAACCGTTTCCCTAAACCTAACCTTAACCCTGACCCAGAGGACCAACCCTAAACCTAACCCTAGCTCACCCTTGTGCCTAAACCTAACCAAGACCCTCAACCTAACCCATCCATCCATTTTCTTCCGCTTATCCGGGGTCGGGTCGCGGGTAGCAGCCTAAGTAGGGAGGCCCAGACTTCCCTCTCCCCAGCCACTTGGAGCAGCTCCTCTGGGGGAATCCCAAGGCGTTCCCAGGCCAGCCGAGAAACATAGTCCCTCCAGCGTGTCCTGGGTCTTCCTCTGGGTCTCCTCCCGGTGGGACATGCCCGGAACACCTCACCAGGGAGGCGTCCAGGAGGCATCCTAACCAGATGCCCGAGCCACCTCAACTGGCTCCTCTCGATGTGGAGAAGCAGCGGCTCTACTCCGAGTCCCTCCCGGATGACTGAGCTTCTCACCCTATCTCTAAGGGAGAGTCCAGACACCCTGCGGAGAAAACTCATTTCAGCCGCTTGTATCCGAGATCTCGTTCTTTCGGTCATAACCCAGAGCTCATGACCATAGATGAGGGTGGGAACGTAGATCGATCGGTAAATTGAGAGCTTTGCCTTTTGACTCAGCTCTCTCTTCACCACGACAGACCGGTACAGCACCCGCTTCACTGCGGACGTTGCACCTATACGCCTCAACCTAACCCAAGACACTTAAATCGAAACCTAACCACGTAGCTAAAGACGGAGCCTGTTGTCATCCATTGTAACGGTGATAACGTACCTTTAAACCTTGTAGGAGGTACAAGAGGGGCATCCTGACCGATACGAATGGGGATGATAATGGACATTTTGACCGATACGTGTGCTTGATAACATCCGAAGCAGGTGCATATGCCCTGCTGAAAATGACAACCACAGAAGCATGCACGAAAGGACTTTTCACAAGATTAACACGGTAAAAACAATTATTTGTCTGCTGAAAATTATAGCAAACATGTGTCTTAGCTTAACCGTTCCTTAATAAATTCACGTAATGGTCAAATCTGCTGGATTTAAATTTTTTCCTTTGAAAAATACAAGGAAAAACAACGAAGCTAACCGCGACACATTTACGTCTATAAAACATTGAATTTTATCTCAAATAACTCCAACAGCTAACAGTTTGTAAATGTACATCTAGTGATTACTTTCTGTAAGTTTGAAAAAAAAATCTGCTGCATGGTTTATGAGCTATTTGCTCAAACGTACAAGCAAAAATCAACGAAGCTAACCGCGACACATTCACGTCTATAAAACATCAAATTTTATCTCAAACATTTCATAAAGCTAATCAGTTGTAATTATCCATCTAGTGATTACGTTCTGTGAGTTTGATCAAAATCTGTCCTGTGGTTCTTGACCTATTTTGCTAACAAACACTGAGCTAACAGCAACATAGCAGTTCATACCTCCAGAGCAGGAGGCCGGGCTGCGACAGACTGAGTCCATCCAGAGGAGGCTCTCGTCGGACACATGAGGTGGGAATGGTTAGCGGACAAAGGTGGTACTGCACCCCTAGCGGCCAAAAGTGGTACTGCACCATTTTTGCCAAAATAGAAAAACGGTCATATCTGAGCCAAAAATTGGTCTAAAAATATGGGAAAAATCTATAAACAAGTCTCACCTCTCTATAAGTCGTAGGGCATGCAAATTAGGCAAAAAGGTGTGACTTGTAGTCCGGAAATACGGTAATAGTGTCTTCATGCAGTGTCACATACTTCTTTGAAAAAGGAAATGAGAGAATGAAACAGGAAACAGTCTTTTAGTGTCTCCTCTCACATGAAAAGGTTTCTATGGTTCTGGTTTTTGGTGATGTTGTCCATTAGCGTTTTGTTTTGCAGAAAGCTTTTCTGTATATTTTTCTCTGCTGAAGACTTTCAACGAGGCATAAAATAAACCAGACACAAAAAGAAACAACACCAAAAAAGGAAACATCGAATGACTACAGAGAAGCCTTTCTGATGTGATGAACAGTGTACTGTATATATTTTTTGTGTGTGTGAGCACCCCAAATTGTCTATAACTTCTCCCTGTTTTCTACCCAGGTACACCAAAATGAAGACCGCTACCAACATCTACATCTTCAACCTGGCGGTGGCAGACACCTTGGTGACCAGCACGCTCCCGTTCCAGAGCGTCAACTACCTGATGGGCACCTGGCCGTTTGGTGACGTCCTCTGCAAGATGGCCATGTCCATCGACTACTACAACATGTTCACGTCCATCTTCACGCTCACCACCATGAGCATCGACCGCTACGTCGCCGTGTGCCACCCTGTCAAGGCGCTGGATTTCAGGACGCCGCGCAATGCCAAGATTGTCAACGTGTGCAACTGGATTCTCTCCTCGGCCATCGGGCTGCCTGTCATGTTCTTGGCCTCCACCGTTGTGACTGACAAGCGTAAGCACACATCTACACTTTTAAAATAAAAAAAAGACAAAGATTTTCTGTAATTCTGTAAAAGATAATTGAAGAGTCAGTTCTATGTGTGATGTCTACAAATTTACAGGTTTTTTTTTCTTCATGAAAGACACAGAAGCAGAGACGACACTTAAGTGGTGATAAAACCATTATCCCTACTTCATTACAATAATCGTGTCATCCGTTGGTGAGTCAGTAAGCCGGTGCAGACTTCGCGATGAACCCTGAGTGTCAAACCTCTCCAGCAATTAGCCATAGTAGGTTCCCAGGAAATTACTGAGAATGGGATGAAAAGAGAAAGTGTGTTTGAAACAAGGGCATTGATAGACATTCAAACATACTGGGGCTTTTTGAAACATTAAAAAAAAATCAACATGCAGAGAAAAACCTTGTTTTAATTGACAATAAAGCAAGGTTTCACTGATCTTGGTAAATTATAGTTTAGTTAATTAAATGACAAACTCATTGTTGATAGGAAATTGAAGAACACAGATTAGACATTTTGTTACAATCCTGTAAATTCATACGTTTGCATGCATTAATTAATGGCTTTGAACTCCCACTGCACTGACCAGAGTCCACACAGCTTTAATGAACACACCACTCACAAGCGATCTATTCACCTCCGACGTCGCTCTGGATCTGCTGCATGTGTAAACACATAGTATCGATTTAGGAAGAGGTAAATCAATATGTAATTTTATATTCAAACAAGTACAGCTGTTGTTGTTTCCGTGTGTGAACTTTTAGAGGTCTCTCTTGTTAACCTGTTGTTTCTGTAGAAATAGAAACATTAATATAAAACAAATCACAGCTGAACAGACCAACAGAAATACAATATTTAAAGAATTAGTATTAAGTTAAAGGAGTTCATGTCTCCCCATGTCCTTCATGTTAAAGTTTTAGATAATCGTAGGCCTGTCACAATAAACAATAAATTGGTTAATCGCATGATAAATGAAAATTATCGACTTCATTTCATTTTTATTTATCAGCTTTTTTATCGGCTTTATTGTTTCTTCATGTCTCTCTCTCTTTCTACTGAAGACACTGGATGACAAGGTTAAATTCTCTCCTCTCTTTCTCTTTTCTCTTTAAAATCTGTTTTAACCATCCAAAATCAGGTTTTGAATCATTAAAAGCAGCTAAGCTGAGAAGCTAAGCTACGAGCTAAGCTAACAGGCCGACCTCGGGAAAAACCTCTGTCTTGTCAAAGCTCCAGAATTCACGGTTGAAACCCGTGCCTTCGTCTAAAAACTTGTTTTTCCTCTGCAAAAAGAAGCTGAGAACTTGTTTACTGATTTTTTTATAATTAAAAGCTTTGTGTGACAAATGCTATGCTATAGAGCTCAAACCACATTGAGCATCCACCATTTTGAGAACCGAGAGACAGCCCTTGTCACATCAAGGGGCCTCCCTCCCATTTTTCTTAAAGAAACACGCTGCTCACTCCCTCACTATCCATCCTTCGGTTCAAACAGTTTTATACTGCTATCCAGTAGTCAAAAAAGGCACTACACACAAACAAATCAACCATTTCTTCTTAAATTTTACAATTATTACGGTACTAATTATTGTCAAATTTCAAACAATATTATTGTTTATCACAATAATTTCTGAGACAATTAATCGCCAAGCAAAATGTGTTATTGTGAAGGCCTAATCCTAAGTTTAGACACAGAGTTATTTATATTTGTTTGATTTACAAAGAAAATCGAATGTGCGATTTTCACGCATCATAGCAAGATTTCAGGCAAAGATTTGTTGTGACGGGCTTTCAGCTACTACCACTTCAAATGTTATCTGAAAACCTGTAAAATAGAGCATACTGTAGCCATTTTTGTGCTGGATGAAGTTTAGCTGTGGCGACCATCTGGAATTGGACGTAGTCCAAAAGGTTATTAGTTGTAAATGTGCATCTAGTTATAACTTTCTGGGAATTTCACAAGTAGCATTCGAACGATGTGCCGGGAAAAACTCTCTACCACACTTTGCTCAGTATCTGTAAAACTGCTTCGTTACTGCAATTTTTGATTTTCGTATAGTCAACTGTTTATCAACAGAATTTATTCAGTGGTGTGTGTACAGCTAATAATTCCTTTCTGAAAGTTTCAAAGAATATTCCTTTAGACTTTTATGATATTCTATTAATAGACAGGCACAGTTGATGCTAAAGTTTTAAGCAAATGTGCTTTAAGTACCGGTATGTGTAACTCATTTCTCAGATGACACCAGTTTAAAACTCATGAAAGACATTGGACAATATGCATTCCTTCTTTTCTTTTTTTCAGTAGACTTCTTTCTGTTTTGTAGTAGATTATTGTCGTGGAAAAAGGAGATTCCCAAAACAACCAGGTGTAGGCTTCATCATATTTGTTTACAAAGCTTTGGAGAACAGCCAGTAATCACAGAATATCAATGCATGCATTGCAAGTACACACTTAGCAATGCCTTCACCTCTCTGAGACTCTGACCCATTCTGACTTCCTGAACAGAAAAAATAATAATTTTGTAGAAACTTCCAGCCGCCAGCACCTCCTTGCCTTGTCCAGCTTATCAGATCCCAGCTGCAGTCAGAGGAATCTGGGAGTGAGCAGCTCTCAAAGACACTCATGAAAAAAGACGTCACTGTAATCATATCAAACAGACCTTAAGGGTAATAGAAATATATCTTGCTGTCCCTTTACTGACAGATCACATGACGACTGATTATTACATCGAGTAAGGATCATGGAATATTTTAATATTCATTCAATTCAAGATTCAAGAGCTTTTATTAACATTGCACCAGTTTTCACCAATACAGCGTGATTATGTATGCACAGTCATCCTGAAGATGGAGTGAGTGTGTAAAGCTGCTGCTTATTCAGAACACATGACATGTTCTTCAGCGCGGCCTCTCTCATCCGTTACCATGAGGGTCACAGCGTTGGTATTAAAAAAAATGTATCACATTTTGTCTGCCAAGACACCGCATGACACAGTAAAAACTATACCAATAAGCACATTTAGACAGTTACATGTTGCATGTTGAGACTGAGGCAGGGAGGATTCTGTCCATGAGACATTCCAGATAGCCTCCGATAACGCTCATAGAAAAGTTCTCCGGGGGGGGGGGTAGCAGACAAGACAAAGAGCAGCTGTTTTTGTCCACAGTAAAGCACATCTCAGGAGAAATTAGATATCCAGCCTTTTTCAAGGCTGTTTCCAAGGGAGTCAGATAAGAATTGACAAATATTTTCACTTCAGGCTCACATTGTAATTTCTGTAGCCTTCAGTCTGTAAGGGCGACTCTGTTCCAAGTGATCCAATTCGGGACTTTTTCCACTGATCCAAGCTCTGACCTCAGATGTTGACCACAGCGTCCAGAGTCCCAATCCGAGGGTGATCTGTTCACCCTCTGGATAAGCTCGCAAACAGCTGATTTCTCGAGGTCACGGCGCAGACCAGACGTCGGGTGCTCCAGGCATAAGTCCTGCTGAAGTCTCCCTCTTTTGCGATAGGCCAGTGCTCCACAAACGCCAAAAAGCAAAGCGCTGCCATCATAATCCAATATAATCCAGATTCTTCACCTCCACAGAGCACAGCACAGAGAGCGAGACGCACACCATCCACACCCACAGGAATCCATGGCGTATCCTCTTCGTCACTCTGTGAGGGTGGAAAGGCTCCCCTTGTGCCGTTTCTTCTGTAGAAATCTTGTTCGTAGAATCGAATGCCCAAACCTCCAATCCATCTTAATTTGCGTTCGAGGTGCTTTGCTGAGGAGCTGCAGGCAGCGGGGGGGACGGGAGAGGAAAGGACTAGCGACTGCCTCCGTCGAGAGCCAAGGTTGATATCATTCACAAATAACATTAAAAGAGCAGTGAAAAATGTGGGGCATGGTGAGCGCATATAATACACATTCCCATGACAATTATCATCCTGAAAGATTAGTTCATTAGCCCAAAACATTTTCAGCTGATGAAAAAAAAATCTTCAGTTTAATGTCTACCAGTGCATTCATATAGGGAATGTCCTCATAAATCTTTATTTGGTTTTATATCAAATACAGTTAGACTCATGAATAAATAAATAAATAAATAATAAGAGTAAACACTGCAAAATATCACATCATGCTGATGCTGATCTGTTTTCTTGTTGCTGTGTTCATCTGTGACCATTTGCTCATATAGACTCATGTTCGTGCGGCTGTCTGTTTGTAATGATTTTGTTTTTCTATTACATTAGTGCTTAGTGTATTTCTAGTTGATGTTTTTCTTAGTTAATCCTAGATGTTATTACTGTTTTTCTCTTACATTTTGTTGTTGAATGTAACTGGGACCCTGTGTACATAATCTCATTTCATCACATGTACCACATGCGGTGCAAATGACAATAAAGATTCTCTGACTCTGATACAGGCTTTCATGTCATCCATAACATTGCAGATGTGCTTGCTTCCTTCATGGTCATTTTTTCTTTCATTTGACATGTTCCCAAGAAAAATCAGTCATCAGTCTGTTGCCTGAAGCGAGTTTATGATTCACTTTTGAATATCTCTTCAATTTATTTCTCCTCATAACTTGTCACTGCTTCACCGTAACCTTGTTTTCTTCTGTTCATACCACAAGGCCACACAGTGGCATGAATCAACCATTCACACACACACACACACACACACACACACACACACACATACACACACACACACACACACACACACGCGCACAAACCAAACAGGCATGTTTCTGTATTGCAGAAGATCACAGACGAATTGCAAGAAAAACTTAAAACCGGTGGTGTTAAGCTGCCAAATCCAGAGTACTGGTAGTTCAGCAGTTCAACAGTTTTGTGTCATTAAACTGCTGAGTAATCATCCTCCGATAAGTGATGATTCCATGTTTTTAATGCAAACAGTTGTAGAAATCAATCACCTTTATTTAACCAGGTAGAGCCCGTTGAGATCGAGATCTCTTTTACAAGGGTGACCTGGGAAATGACTTTTTGTCAAATATACGTGTAATACATATTAAGGTGAAGATGTCAGCATTCAGTTTAAGTGTGTGTATGTGTGTGTCCTCCCCACAGACTCTGGTATTGACTGCAAGCTTAACTTCCCTCACCCTTCTTGGTACTGGGACACCCTGATGAAGATCTGTGTATTCATCTTTGCCTTCATCATGCCCGTCCTCATCATCACTGTCTGCTACGGCCTCATGATCCTGAGGCTGAAGAGCGTGCGGATGCTGTCAGGATCCCAGGTCAGGAAACACAAATATTTCTCTCTCTCTTGCACATATGAAACTAATTAAAAAATAACGTCTTTTTTTCACACTTTCTTCCAAAGGCCCTTAATTATAATTTATAAATAAACGCAAGACAGTGCTTTATTCAAAAGCGTTCTGATTGTATTTTTAAGAGTAATCAGCGAAAGCTTCAGGCAAGTTTATATATAAAAAAAAGATTAATTAATTGCTTTTAAGTACAACAATTTAAAAAATCTGCTTAAGCCTGAGTTTGTGGTTCAGTTTTAGTTACAGGCTCACATCCTAAACTGAGTAAAATAATCTGTAAATTCAATTAGAATTTAAACTTTAGTGATTAGATTTTACCTTTGTCATTTGAAGATAATACCACAGCATGAAAAAAGTCCCTTATGTTGTACATCAAGCACACACAGAACAAAATGACAGCTTTCTGCTTTTTATTCTTATTAAGAAGACAAATGCAACATGCTCAGTGATGATGTAAAAAACTCCAAGTTCCACTGACCAAAATGTTTTTATATTTTTATTTCATTTTAGCTGAAAGTTAATTAAACATCCTGTTGAAGACATGGATGTCTGTGTTTTCCTCCTTTACACCTCAACCAGTGATAAAAGGCAGAAATACCATGGATAGATAAAACTCTATATTTAGTTTTGATACCTACCGTATTTTTCAGTCTATAAGGTGCAATTAAAAACCTTGAATTTTTCTAAAAAATCAACAGTGAGCCTTATAATCAGATGTGCCTTATGTATTAATTCTGGCTGTGTTTATGGACCTCAAACTGAATTTATGTGGTTATTGGGAATGAGCTGAATAAAGTTTGACTTATCTGTTTTGTTTCGCTTAATGCGTCTTATAATCCGAAAAATACGGTAGTTAGCTGTTTTATGAACTTACCCTAACCAAAGTTGAGTTATAGTGAAGACACTATAAGGAGTTCTGGGTTAAATGAGACTTAAACTTTGATTTTGGGTCATTCTGATCCCTCTCTTCTTCATCTCAGTGTTTTTATGGTTGTTAGAAGAGACAGACAGATCACATTTTGTTCCTTTATGAACTCGTTTCATGTTGTGCTCAGAGTCAACACAAATTGTATTCAGAAGATCGCCTGAAACTTCTTTTCTGTGCAGCTTTTTTCCTCAATTCAGTTTGTTTTCATCTTTTTATGATAATTAGCTTTCCTGGCACAACTGTTTTACTTCTTGTAACACACAAATCTCCCAGGAGAAAGACAGAAACCTGCGTCGAATCACCCGGATGGTCCTGGTGGTGGTTGCTGTCTTCATCATCTGCTGGACTCCCATCCACGTCTTCGTCATCATCACGGCTCTGATCAACATCCCCAACTCCACGCTGCAGACCATCACCTGGCACTTCTGCATCGCCCTGGGCTACACCAACAGGTACACACACCCAGGAGCAGCTAATCTGTTGGCTGCCATGTCGTATTTCACGTTGTTAGGAGAGATTGCTGCTCAGTTATGGGATAAAACAAGAAAATCTTTCAGGGAAATAAAGAAGTGAGACTAAATATGAAGGGGAATTTGTGCAATGCTGCAATTCAAAGATGAAAACATGGTAAGAAATAAAGAATAAACTGATAAGATGGAATAATAGGATTTTTGGAAAGATGTCAAATATTATCAAGTTTTAAGTGTTCATATAGGGCCAGTTTACACGGCGCGTATTTTGAGTGTAACCGCTACTTTCTCTTTGCGACTTTGCTTATCGCCTACACGACGCTGCTGGCCCCCCTCTTTGACACCGATACTTTTCTGACCCTGCTCTCAAGGTGGAAGTTTTTCGCAGACCCCCCGTTGATAATGTAAACATCTCCCGTGGAGCTTTTGTTTGAACACATGCACGCAGCACGCACGCGCAGACAGCCGGCATTTTAACAATGGCGGTGGACTGGACAGTGGACACACGCACCACTTTCTGAACTATAGCTGATGGAATATATTTTGATTCTCATATTTAATTATTCTACACCTTACCTGCATCTGTGTTGGAAGAGAGCAGCTGCCTGGATCCAGTTGTCTGTTAACGAGGCAGTCGGACATTTCACGTGTCACGCTGCACTATAACATACTACCGTAAACACCGGTGTATAATACGCACTTTTATTGCTCATTTGAATGTCCTGCGTATTATACACCGAAGCGTATTATCTACAGATTTTTTCCCATATTTTTAGACCCATTTTTGGCTCTGATTCGCTTTTTCATTTTGGCCTAAAAATGGTGCAGTACCAGTTTCGGCCGCTATGGGCGCTAATGCACCCTGTAGTCTGTTTACCTGCAGACTGTACCTGGAGGCGTATCCTGGCGCCATCTAGTGGCCATAAAAAAGACTGTCACGGCAGCGCGTATTATACACCGAAGCGTATTATCTACCGATTTTTCTGATTTATTTCCAAATATTGGCCAAAGCGTATTATACACCGGAGCGTATTATACACCGGTGTTTACGGTAAATGTGCTATACTGTATATTAACAGTTTAACAATAATAAACAGTATTTATGTTAGCGTGGGAGATATTTAAATTAATCTGAGCTAAATGAAGCTATCTGGACTTGTTACGTCATGCCTAACATGCTGCTGAAAATGAAGACACCAGGTTGATTTTTAATTTATTTATTTATTCAACACCACAAACTCATGTCACAAACACTGAGAATTAAATTGAACACTTTTAAAAACACGTTAACCGAACTTTAATGAACTGGACTCTGTTGTTCATCCTGGTGGAACTGGACCCACATCCGAACCGCCGGTCCGCTTCGTGGAACAGCTTCGACCTCGCAGGAAAAAAATAAAAATAAAACCTCAGTTGGTTGTTCTGTGATCGAACTAAACACAAGGAAACATTATTAAGAACATTGTTTACCTTGTAGCGCTGCTGTAAATCAGCTGATTCTCACGGACTAAAGTCAGACATGTTGACTCGGTTCCGGTCCAGTCAGCAACTGGTGCGCAGATGAAGCGGCCCCACTTGGTGTCAAATCTGTTGACTCTTATCCAAATTCCAGCTTTAACTTGTTGTTAACTTGTTGACAACAACTTGTAGTAGCTGAACTTTTAGCCAGAGAGGAAAACAGGCTGCCTCGTGTGCTCTGTTTACCTCAGGCAGCAGTGGCACGCATGCGCAGTAGTGAAGGTTCCAAAAATCACAGCGCCATCTAATGGCCCAGCATGGTAACTACAGTAAATTCATGAGTACGGGGGGGGAGAGAGTCGTATCCACAGAATTCGCCCATGTCAACGCAAAACTTTCAACCTAATTAACATACCCAAAAGTTGCGTTTCCCCCACACAGTGTCCGTGTAAACAGGNTGTTGTGCTCAGAGTCAACACAAATTGTATTCAGAAGATCGCCTGAAACTTCTTTTCTGTGCAGCTTTTTTCCTCAATTCAGTTTGTTTTCATCTTTTTATGATAATTAGCTTTCCTGGCACAACTGTTTTACTTCTTGTAACACACAAATCTCCCAGGAGAAAGACAGAAACCTGCGTCGAATCACCCGGATGGTCCTGGTGGTGGTTGCTGTCTTCATCATCTGCTGGACTCCCATCCACGTCTTCGTCATCATCACGGCTCTGATCAACATCCCCAACTCCACGCTGCAGACCATCACCTGGCACTTCTGCATCGCCCTGGGCTACACCAACAGGTACACACACGCAGGAGCAGCTAATCTGTTGGCTGTCATGTCGTATTTCACGTTGTTAGGAGAGATTGCTGCTCAGTTATGGGATAAAACAAGAAAATCTTTCAGGGAAATAAAGAAGTGAGACTAAATATGAAGGGGAATTTGTGCAATGCTGCAATTCAAAGATGAAAACATGGTAAGAAATAAAGAATAAACTGATAAGATGGAATAATAGGATTTTTGGAAAGATGTCAAATATTATCAAGTTTTAAGTGTTCATATAATAAAATGCTGGGACGTGTTTTAAAAAATAAATACTGTAATGCATGAAAACTACTTGAATCTTTGACCTTTTTGACTGTTTTCTCCTGCAGTAGTCTGAACCCGGTTCTTTACGGCTACCTGGATGAGAACTTCAAGCGTTGTTTCCGTGAGTTCTGCACCCCGAGTCCTTCAGTGCTGGAGATAAAGAACTCATCCAGGACTGGAGCCACCAGCCGCAAGGCCCCACAGCGAGAAAGCAACACCACAAACTTGAGCGTACGGTCCAATCAGCAGGTAATCTGTGTGTCTGTGTGTATGTGGGTGATAGAGGGTGTGCACTTAAATTTTCAACATGCAATGAGTTTGACCTTATAATATATCAGTAGTCAGCTCATAACCTTGACCTTGACCTTGATAAAGTATGTGTTGTTGGCGACTTTTGGTTTCTGACACACTGTAGCTCAATATGTGTAAAAAAAAATGTCTATACTGTATTTAGTGTTTCAGAAAACTCTTTACAATAAGATACACAAAATGTGCTTAACTACTAGGGAATGTCTAAGGAACAAATCGGGAGCTAATGGGTAATCAACCAGTACTTACTGGGGAACACACAGCCAAGCCTTGTTAGGGGATTACTGGTTAGTTACTATGTAAATGAAGATGAAATAATCAAGAATTATTGGGTAGTTACCACGAAAACCAAAGACGAACGAATCAGGAGCTAATGGGTAGTAAACCAGTACTTACTGGGGAACACACGGCCAAGCCTAATTGGGGGACTATGGTTTGTTGCCACAAAAACAGAGGAGAAATTTTCCATGTGCGTTCTGAATAAACCCTGCACCAGTGAGGTCACATCTCGTAATTGTCAAAAACCTGTTTCCTAGTGATCACTGATTTTATTACCCATTAGCTCCTGACTCGTTCCTCTTTGGTTTCCTTGGTAAATAACCATTAGCTCCTGATTAGTTCCTCTTTGTTTCCCACGTAACTAACCAGTAGTCCCCTAATAAGGCTTGGCTGTGTGTTCCCCAGTAAGTACTGGTTAACTACCTATTAACTCCTGATTTGTTCCTGAGGCGTTCCCTAGTAGTTAATCAAATTTTGTGTACCTTATTGTAAAGTGTTACTGTGTTTCCAGAAGTCATTTGGCTTTGGCTGCTATTCTTTTATTTATTTATTGTATACGTTGACTTCATTGAAAGGTTCAGTAAAAATGTGTTCAGTAGTTTAAAATATATTTTAAGAATTGAGTTTACTTTTTTATGGTTAATGCCAAAGTTTTAAGGAAAGATGTGGAATACATGGAGTTTAAAGGTTGTGTTGACGAGATGTTCAGCTACTGCTACACCAAACTTTGGCTCAATAGCTCTAAAATTGGCTGCTTTAGAGTGGATTTTGTTTTGACTAATGTGGATTAGCTGTGGCAGCCATCTTGATTTGGTTTGGCTCCACAAGTTACTAAATCGCAGATATAGATCCAACGTTTATTTCCTGAATGTTTCATTAAACTATTCCTGGTGGTTCATGACCTAAATTGCTAACAGACATATGGTTGACTTCAAATAGTTACTGTGAAAGTTTTACACAAAAATCTTGTATAATCTGTTAGCACTTCTTATGTGAGTTGGAGATCATCTCAGCTACTATCACACCAAATTTTAGGTCAATACTAGCAAAATTAACAGCGTTAAAAACATATTGTATATGTTTGTTTGTTTTTAGCTCAACATCGGTGACAGCCATCTTGATTGGGTTGACTCAAAATTAATATTTTGTAAATGTATTTTCTGTGATTACTTTCTATGAGTTTCATTAAAATTTGTCCAGTGGTTTATGACATATTTTGGACAGCAGGCATTAATAAAAAGTAAATCTTTCAACCTTTTGGCCTATTTAGCTGCTTTAAATGCAAGGTTAGGCTGCTTTCAGGTCCACTTAGAGCTGACCCGGGCCCAAAGACTGGCCCGACCTGAATTTGGGCTGGGCTGGGCCGTAATAATGTGCTGGATGGGCGGGCCAGGTAGGTGTCGGGCTTTTGATTGCGTCAGCGGACGTGTGTGGCTGGTGATCCAATTCTTTGACAACATGGCTTGCCATACATCCAATTATATGGAAACATGGCTTGCCATACATTTACCAGCTGCACGTGGCCATTTGACCGCACGCTGACCAGCCTTGAAAGAGGTAAAATGAAGTTAAGCTTCAGATGGGACTCACGGGAAGCAATCATCACCCAAATGGACGTTCAGCCGCTGCACTCAGTGGACGCACGCGGCCGATGACCCAAACAGGTGGGATCCCAAAGCAGACATGTCAGAGCAGGGTCTGTGTCTGAATAATGCAGAATGCAGGCAGAAGCAGGGATTTAGTGCGCTTTGACGGCCATGAAAGGACAAACACCCCCTCAGCTCCGATCGTCTGTTCATTTTATTCAGCCGCGCCGTTAACAACTATATTAGCAGTCAAAGTTTAATTATAAATGTCAGGGGGGTTCAGACGTGTAATTATTGTTAATTTGTCGGGTCTGGGTGGAGTTTGGAAATTATGGCTACGGGTTGAGGCCAGGTCGGGTTGGATTTTTTTGGGATGCAACTCTAGGTCCACACCTCCCTTGCAAAAGAGATCTGCGATCTCAGTGGGATTTGTCTGGTTAAAGAAAGTTTATAAATAAAAAATCAATACAATCTGACAAAGAAAACAACATGACTAGAACCCAGTAGATAAAATGTGTCCCTGATCCAGCCTACAAAATGATGAATGTGCTAGTACAAAGTTCAACAGAGTCAAAAACAAAGCAGGAAGTACATATCAATATAATATATAGCATCAATATTATTTGCATTGTGAATAACCGCGACTTCCTTTTTCAGCAGAGTAAAATGGAACCGCTTTGGATTCTTATTTTGGTTGAATAGATGTGTAATAATTCAAAATTGTGACAATAACACTTTCCCTCTGCAGGTATGACTAGGCTTGGAGGGGTCGTCGGTGGACTCTCGCTGTTGCGGTGGCGTCACCAACGACGATCTCAACTCGGAGCTCACGCAGGTCACCACGGGTCTCTAAACCCACGCACAGAAACCACATGAACACACGACGAATCCAGAACCCGGCTGGAGCTGAACAGCACGGCCCGCTCCGCATCACGCTGTTCACCGCATGTGGTCGCACAAATTGTTTTTTTGTTTAGCTTTTACTGATACACGATTAAAGACAAGCAGCAGAATCAGTAAAAATTAAAAAGCTTTGCCTTGAACTGTAACAATATTTTCCATTTTAACGTTTTTAAATTTTAATTGAACATCATGTGTAAAAAGAAACATTTGCCAGTAAATAGACAAATGCATTGACAAACTCCTAAAAACCAATTTAAATTCTTGAGTTTATTTATTTTGCCTAATTTGTCTCCTGATTTTGCTTTTTTTTTTAATCGGTGACTTGTTTTTGTCTGTACGCCTTTGTGCCACTTGGCCACGGTTCTTCTGCGAGAAGTACTTTGACTTGTCAGAAAACAGCGGGAGTTCCTGTGAATGTGGATTTACAGTTGTTACAGCTCTATGCTTTTCTGCCCTCATGAAGACTCAGCTGAACTTCTGTCATTTACACCAACTGTGCTTTTCAATCTGTCTCCGTCTGAATGCAGCAGGGGTCAACTTGAACAGTTAACACCAATCACCGACGTCCGCGGCACCGCGCTGGCCTCGACCGCTTCAGATTTATGAAGAGTGTCGTTGCACAGCCGTGTCATTTTCATCAACGCTGTTCGAGTTTCCATTTTTGGCGTTGGACTTTAACTGAATCAACCAGTCAGATTTGATTTGGATGAAACTTTTCATAAAACACACGAAACAGAAAGCAAATCATTACAGTGGATCTTTGTGCCAAACTGTGGCTGCTCTGAACCTGCAGCAGAAGACTCCTCAGCCTGTTTGTACTAAAATATGCTTTTCTAGAAGCAGATTGTTTGCCAGCGTATGATTAACTACAATCTAACAGTCGCATGATGTTTAAACGGGCTCACTTTTGCTCTGGAGGATTAAACAAACGAGCCAAGCAGGACTGAACATCTGCTATAATCTTTAAAATTTGCCTGTGCTTACATGTTTGTTGTGTACTCTTTGTGCAAGATGCCTTTTGTTGTTGTTGTCGTGCTACAAAAATATCTGTGGATCAGTATTTTTTATAATTCACTATAAAGACATAATTGCATTGATTTCAAATGTATTGATGCTGTGGTGTTTTTCTACAATGTATATGGAAGATTTGGGATAATTATTATTACACAGAGAGCAGATCTGCATTGTTAGCCGAGAAGATGTGTATTAATTTGTGTGTGCAATCTTAAAATGTGCGTTTGAGAGAATTTCAATGTATGTTGTTTTTTTACACAGAGAGCAGATCTGCATTGTTAGCCGAGAAGATGTGTATTAATTTGTGTGTGCAATCTTAAAATGTGCGTTTGAGAGAATTTCAATGTATGTTGTTTTTTTTTTGAGTGACAAGTGATGATGTCACACTGAGCACAAAACGGGTCCATTTATGGTTTTCAGCACTTTCACACAGTTTTATGAGAATACGCTGTTGATTATTGGTCTTTTCTCTGTGTTGTCAGCTACAGAATGAAGAGGGAAGCAGCGAACGTCTTATTTTATTCTTTTTGCTTTAAAGGACATGCTGTGTGTCATTTGTAAATATGCATCCACAGACTTTATTTTTGTGCATACAGGTGTACTGTGCTTGACGTCAGACATGAATTCCTTAAAGGAATGCATATCACTCACTGCCTTTCATGCCCGAGTTGAGAACTAAGATCATTATTTGTTAGAAAATGGTGGAGTTGCAGCCATTTTGGTCAAACCTGGAAAATTACACAATCTACTAGTTGGAGTATGTGTTGTGAATGACTGTCAGCTACTACCACAACGATTTCATTAATTCTGACATT
>JBBPBX010001427.1:86510-103120 GCA_038048925.1 Garcialebias charrua
GGGTGAAATGCAGCTGATTTGACCATTAAAGTGCTTTTTTTTTAAAGGAAAAGTTACACTGAGACACACCTTTACTATAATTTTGAGCAAACAAATGATTGTTTTAAAATTTTAATCTTGTTTAATTCTGGTTAAAATCCTCCCGTGCAGGCTCCCGCAGCCGCCATTTGGCAGACAATCAATTTTTGGCACAACACCGGCCCACATTCTGGGTGGTCAGCAGTGACACCATAACAAACGTGACACATCAGCGGTGCTGCATAATAGATGCGACTTATTTATGTTTTTTCCACTTTATTAGACATATTTGGACCGATGCGACTTATAGCGACATGTACAGCGGCAAGTACGGTAGCTGTGGCCACCTCTTGAGTTGAGTTATCTCTAAAAGTTAGATGTAGATGTACATCCAGTGATTACTTTCTGAGAGTTTTTTGAATTCTGTTTGGTGATTCACAAGATATTTAGCTAATGATACAGGCTAACTCACGTACAAGAGCAAAAAACGTTTTTACAGTTTTCACTTTCAGCAAGGGGTCATATACTGTTTTTTGAGTGAAATCAACAGTGCTGGGCAGCGCTAATCCAAAAATTAGTTTCGCTATTTCTAAAGCACTTATTAATTTATTTAGGTCCGCAATTTCAAAAGCGCTTATGTATTAGCAATGCTAGCGGACGCTAATGCTCAGTCCAGGGAGTTGGATTGTGGAATGACTTGGAGTGTGATGTGAAAAAAGCAATGTCAATGTTTGTGTTTAAGAAAATGATCAAAAATGAAATGTTGAAGATATATGTTTGAAGTAGTTTTATGTGTAATATGTTGAAATTGGAAAATTGAGACGAGTTATTTCATTTTTTGTTACTTATAGTTGATTATTGTTTGAACTGATTGTTTTGAAAAGGGGCAGATATAATAAGACATTTTCTTCTTTCTGCCGCCTTTCATTTTATATTTTCTTTCTTTTATAAGATACATGTGTTTGTTATTTTGTTATTTTTATAAAATGAATTAAAAATAAATAAATAAATAAAAAGGTAATACATTCTGCTCTTCTTCTTTTCTGTCTGTAATGTTAACAGCTACGATAACAGCTGTTGTTACACGCAACAAACTCACTCGCGCTTTCTACCAGGCTACTATAATAACAGTACACACACTTTTTTTTTTCTTATTCACAAAATGATAAAATCTGGGACTGTCACCTCTCTGGTGGGAAGGAGCCTGAGCTAGTGTGTGAGGTTGAGAGGTTCCGGCTAGAAATAGTCGGACTCACCTCAACGCATGGCTCTGGCTCTGGAACCAGTTTCCTTGAGAGGGGTTGGACACTCTTCTACTCTGGAGTTGCCCCTGGTGAGAGGCGCCGAGCAGGAGTGGGCATACTTGTTGCCCCCATCTTGGTGCCTGTACGTTGGGGTTCACCCCGGTGAACGAGAGGGTAGCCTCCCTTCGCCTACGTGTGGGGGGACGGGCTCTGACTGTTGTTTGTGCCTATGCGCCAAACGGCAGCGCAGATTACCCACCCTTTTTGGAGTCCTTGGAGGGGGTATTGGAGAGTGCGCCTCCTGGGGACTCCCTTGTTCTACTGGGGGACTTCAACGCTCACGTGGGCAATGACAGTGAGACCTGGAGGGGTGTGGTTGGGAGGAACGGCCCCCCTGATCTGAACCCGAGTGGTGTTCTGTTATTGGACTTCTGTGCTCGTCATGGATTGTCCATAACGAACACCATGTTCAGGCATAAGGGTGTCCATATGTGCTCTTGGCACCAGGACACCCTAGGTCGCAGTTCGATGATCGACTTTGTTGTCGTCTCATCTGATCTGCGGCCGCATGTCCTGGACACTCGGGTGAAGAGAGGGGCGGAGCTGTCAACTGACCACTACCTGGTGGTGAGTTGGCTCCGATGGTGGGGGAGGATGCCGGTCAGACCTGGCAGACCCAAACGTATTGTGAGGGTCTGCTGGGAACGTCTGGCAGAGTCTCCCGTAAGACGGAGCTTTAACTCCCACCTCCGGGAGAGCTTTGAACACGTTCCGAGGGAGGCGGGGGACATTGAGTCCGAGTGGGCCATGTTCCGCGCCTCTATTGTCGAGGCAGCTTATCAGAGTTGTGGCCGCAAGGTTGTTGGTGCCTGTCGTGGTGGCAACCCTCGAACCCGGTGGTGGACACCGGCGGTGAGGGATGCTGTCAAGCTGAAGAAGGAGTCCTATTGGGCCTTTTTGGCCTGTGGGACCCCGGAAGCAGCAGATAGGTACCGGCAGTCCAAGCGGCATGCGGCTCGGGTGGTTGCTGAGGCAAAAACTCGGGCGTGGGAGGAGTTCGGAGAGGCCATGGAGAATGACTTCCGTACGGCTTCGAGGCGATTCTGGTCCACCATCCGGCGTCTCAGGGGGGGAAAGCGGTACGCGACCAACACCATTTATGGTGGGGATGGCGTGCTGTTGACCTCAACTCGGGATGTTGTGAGTCGGTGGGCGGAATACTTCGAAGACCTCCTCAATCCTACTGGCACGTCTTCCACTGAGGAAGCGGAGCCTGGGGACTTTGGGTCGGGCTCTCCAATCTCTGGTGCTGAGGTCACCGAGGTGGTTAAAAAGCTCTGCGGTGGCAAGGCTCCGGGGGTGGATGAGATTCGCCCTGAGTTCCTTAGGGCTCTGGATGTTGTGGGGTTGTGTTGGCTTACGCGACTCTGCAATATCGCGTGGACATTGGGGGCAGTTCCCTTGGATTGGCAGACTGGGGTGGTGGTTCCCCTATTCAAAAAGGGGGACCGTAGGGTGTGTTCCAACTATAGGGGGATCACACTCTTAAGCCTCCCTGGTAAGGTCTATTCAGGGGTTCTGGAGAGGAGGGTCCGTCGGATAGTCGAACCTCGGATTCAGGAGGAGCAGTGTGGTTTTCGTGCTGGTCGTGGAACACTGGACCAGCTCTACACCCTCAGCAGGGTCCTGGAGGGCGCGTGGGAGTTTGCCCAACCAGTTTACATGTGCTTTGTGGACTTGGAAAAGGCATTCGACCGCGTCCCTCGGGGGGTTCTGTGGGGGGTACTCCGGGAGTATGGGGTACCAGGCCCATTGATATGGGCTGTTAGGTCCCTGTACGACCGGTGTCAGAGCTTGGTCCGCATTGCCGGCAGTAAGTCAGGCTCGTTTCCAGTGAGAGTTGGACTCTGCCAAGGTTGCCCTTTGTCACCAATTCTGTTCATAACTTTTATGGACAGAATTTCTAGGCACAGCCAAGGTGTTGAGAGGATCCGTTTTGGTGGCCTTAGAATCGCTTCTCTGTTTTTTGCAAGATGATATGGTCCTATTGGCTTCATCAGATCGTGATCTACAGCTTTCGCTGGAGCGGTTTGCAGCCGAGTGTGATGCGGCCGGGATGAGGATCAGTTCCTCCAAATCCGAGGCCATGGTCTTGAGCCGGAAAAGGGTAGCATGCCCTCTCCGGGTCGGGGATGAGGTCCTGCCCCAAGTGGAGGAGTTTAAGTATCTCGGGGTCTTGTTCACGAATGAGGGAAAACTGGAGCGTGAGATCGATAGGCGGATAGGTGCAGCATCCGCAGTGAAGCGGGCGCTGTACCGGTCTGTCGTGGTGAAGAGAGAGCTGAGTCAAAAGGCAAAGCTCTCAATTTACCGATCGATCTACGTTCCCACCCTCATCTATGGTCATGAGCTTTGGGTTGTGACCGAAAGAACGAGATCTCGGATACAAGCGGCTGAAATGAGTTTTCTCCGCAGGGTGTCTGGACTCTCCCTTAGAGATAGGGTGAGAAGCTCAGTCATCCGGGAGGGACTCGGAGTAGAGCCGCTGCTTCTCCACATCGAGAGGAGCCAGTTGAGGTGGCTCGGGCATCTGGTTAGGATGCCTCCTGGACGCCTCCCTGGTGAGGTGTTCCGGGCATGTCCCACCGGGAGGAGACCCAGAGGAAGACCCAGGACACGCTGGAGGGACTATGTTTCTCGGCTGGCCTGGGAACGCCTTGGGATTCCCCCAGAGGAGCTGCTCCAAGTGGCTGGGGAGAGGGAAGTCTGGGCCTCCCTACTTAGGCTGCTACCTTCGCGACCCAACCCCGGATAAGCGGAAGAAAATGGATGGAAGGATGGATAAAATCTGGGACATTTCCAGGGACAACTTTAGCCGCGGGAACAGGTTGTCCAAAATGGGGACTGTCCACAGAAATCTGGGACTTCTGGTCACCCTATCTTATGTTCTCATTTATCATTTATGTAGCCTTTTGCTACTTTTAGCTAGCATTTTGCTAATTCTTACTTCTAGCCTTTTTTTCCACTTTTAGCTTCAAATTATTTTTGCTACTTTCAGTGTTAAGCTGTTTGCTACTTTAGCTTGTAGCTGATTTGTTGCTACATTTAGCTTTTAGCTCAACTATTCCTACTTTTAGCTTTTGTCTAGCCTTTTGCTACTTTTAGCTAGTGTTTTGCTGCTATTAGCTTGAAGCTAGAGATTTACTACTTTTAGCTAGCATTTTGCTATTTTTAACTTTCTTCTATTCTTTTGCTGCCTTTAACCTCTAGCTACCATTGTATTACCGTACTTTTATTTCCATTTTGCTACTTTTAGGTTTTAGCTAACCTTTCTACTGGAAAGTTTTAGATAGGTTTTTGCTGCTTTTTGATGAGGAATTGCTACTTTTAGGTAGCTTTTATGTAGCCTTTTGCTTGTTTTAGCTTTTAGCTAGTGTATTGTTCCTTTTAGCTTTAAGCTATAGTTTGTTAGGTTTGACTTTAAGTCTTTGGCTTTTTGAGCTTTTAGTTAATATTTTGTACCGTACTATCTCACATTTTGCTTTTTTTTGTGCTTTTTTTTAAATCTTGTGTTCTGCTTCTTTTAGTTTTCACAACTCAACTTCAGCAAGTTTTGGCACTCATTCAACATTCACTGCATTTTTTACAAAGAATAAAATGTTTCTCAAGTAAAATTCGTACCGCAAAACTGGCATTTCAAACTATCTGAAGTATCCCTTTAAAATGTTTGTGACATCATAGCCTGAAGGCCTCAAATGTTGTTGAGACTGTCTCAGGACAGTAGCCGAAGTCTTGTTTTATAGATCACATCATGTTCAAATTTTCTTGTCACCCTCAGTCCTCAGATGAAAACTTCTTCCACATCTGGCAAACAAATGTCTCCCTTTTTATTTTTAAAGGGAAAAATGTTGCACATTCCAGTGTCTTCTCCAAAATGAAGAACTGTAAGTCCAACAAGCAAGCCTCCAATTGAGGTTTCAAGAGGAGCGCAAGACGCCTTATGCTCCTTCACTCACTTTTGTGGTGGTTAAATCAAACTCCCAACTCTACTCCAAACCACAGGAATGTTGTGCTTGTTTGGAGAAAAAAAAAAGTTCAATAAAACCCTGGAAAACAATTTAAAATGCTTAAGGGGTCTTGGTTGTTCAGATCTTGGTGTTTAACATTTTGGGCTCAGTCTGGAGAATTCTTATGAGTCCCTTAGGAGGAGATTCTGTTTAGGGGTTGTATAGTCACATGTCTGACCCAGCTTTTAATATGTTGTGTCTGAGTTCAGAAAAAACAAGTATTTCAGGTCTGAATCCAATTTATTTTGGGATGAAATTACCCTCAAGACATTCTAGATTCAGTGTTAAACACTAAACCAGCCCAAATGGTTGTCTTAATTGTTTCAGGACCGAGCAAAGCACCACTCTGAACTATAGCCTACCTTAAATAGAAAAGCTTCATTTTGTGTAATGGTTTACTAATGCAATAAACATTAATGTAATGTACAATTAATCTGTTATTACAATTATTAACAATTCCTGCGGGATCAATAAAGTTCTATCTTATCTCTTATCTCATCTTCTTTGTTCCTATTATGAAGTCTTTACAACCTGTAGTCAGATATCTAAAAAAGCTAAGTCTGGTCCTCTGGACATTCAAAAAAACAAAAAAAACAAAAAACAAAGCAAAAAAAAAAATTTGTAGAAACGTTTTGTCTTTCGTCCGAAAGATTTCCTCAGTCTGAGGTGCTGTGTTCAGCTCAGTCTTATAGAGCTTTGGAGCACACGTGACTGTGTTGGGGGCGTGTCGGGGACGTTCCGTCTCGGCCGCCATCTTGGCAGCCCTCAGAAAAAATAAAATAAATTCAGGAGATTTTCCATCGTTTTCACGCTGTATCTTCCCTCCCGATGCTGAAAAGCAGCGCAAAATAAAGTGGACTATATCGTAATAAGCTTCTCCCAGATGACAAAAAAAAAAACTACATGGAAAAAATCGGTATAATTGGAAATGTTGCCCGTTTGAAATAAATAAATAAATGGAGCAGAGACCCGGAGTAATATTTGCCTCCACTGACATTCCCAGTCATTTTAGCATGGTCTGTGTCAGTGTTTACACCACAAATAATTTTTATAATTACAATTCACTGGGAGAGCTGGTCCAAACTATGAACAGCTGGGTAGATGATCTGGACATTTTTAAAGCCCCCAGATTGTAAATACGTTGAAGGTACGTATTGGCTCATTAATTTTACATAAATTATTAATATACATGTCTTTCAGAATCAATCAACCTTCTGTATGCTATGAGTATTAAAAATTGTGAACACTTAATTTTTTATAGTATGTATTTTAACTGATTTACAAAGCTCCACGTAGAAAATTACCTTATTTTTAATGACTTGAGCTTGTCTAATGACATGTAGACTTCAAATCTTGATTAGATTACTTTATATATAATATGTATTAAGATGCATATATATTATAGACAAATGTTTCTGTCTTTTCATTCACCATTTTAATTTAACAGGTTCTGCTCTCTGAGTCATGAGTGTGATGCATTAAAAATACTCCTGAACTTGGAGCATCTCCTGATGGACTCAGTGCGATCTCTGCTGCCTGGAGAAAGTTCCCTCACAAATATAAGGCATGCAGCATCCAGCGGCTGTGGAGACAGGAGATGAAGTTCACCTGAAGAAGCATCGTCCACACTATGCACAGGTGCATAATCAAACCACTGTGACCTTGTCTGGACCCAGACAGACATGGCTGGACGTCTGCAGAAAGCATGAAGCTTCCTAAAGATATTTCTCAGAGCACGCTTGTACTCCAGCTTCAAGGGAGACATAATTATGTAAATCATGCTGTTCACTTATATTTGCACATTTTTGTGTAGGAATTTTTCTATAAAATGTATTAACTCACAATGTTCATCACGTTGTTACTAGAAATGTTTAATTACATCAAATGTTTACTTCAAAATGGATCTGTTTCATTTTGTTTATTTCTTACCTGAAATTCATTCATTCAACTTTTATTTGGACAGGTTAATCCCTGTTAATGAAATTTGTTAATACATCAAATGTTTACTACAAATGTGATCAATTTCATCATGTTTACATGTTAGTGCTGAAGTAAATGTTTCATAAATGTTTACCACATTAATTTTTATTAAATGAGAAAAACAACCACTTGTTATAACTGTAAACTGTAAAAATATTTCAAAACGAGTCCAGCAAATATAATTTTTTTCTCCAGTCTACATTTTACATACATCAGTAGCAGCATGTGCAGGTTTTATTAGCATTAGATTTACAAGCCCAAAACCGGAAAAGTTGGCACGTTGTGCAAATCGCAAATAAAAACAGAATACAATGACTTGCAAATCTTTTTCAACCCATATTCAACTGAATAGAATGCAAAGACAATATATTTAATGTTCGAACGGAGAAACTTTATTTTGTTTTGCAAATAACCATTAACTTAGAATTCAATGGCAGCAACACATTGCAAAAAAGTTGGCACAGGGACATATTTACCACTGTGTTACATCGCCTTTCCTTTTAACAACACTCAGTAAACGTTTGGGAACTGAGGAGACCAATTTTTGAAGCTTTTCAGGTGGAATTCTTCCCCATTCTTGCTTGATGTACAGCTTAAGTTGTTCAACAGTCCGGGGTCTCCGTTGTCGTATTTTACGTTTCATAATGCGCCACACATTTTCAATGGGGGACAGGTCTGGACTGCAGGCAGGCCAGGGGAGGACCCGCACTCTTTTGCTACGAAGCCACGCTGTTGTAACACGTGCAGAATGTGGCTTGGCATTGTCTTGCTGAAATAAGCTGGGGCGTCCATGAAAAAGACGTCGCTTGGATGGCAGCATATGTTGCTCCAAAACCTGTATGTACCTTTCAGCATTAATGGTGCCTTCACAGATGTGTAAGTTACCCATGCCTTGGGCACTAATGCACCCCCATACCATCACAGATGCTGGCTTTTGAACTTTGCGCCTATAACAGTCCTGATGGTTCTTTTCCTCTTTGGTCCGTAAGACACGACGTCCACAGTTTCCAAAGACAATTTGAAATGTGGACTCATCAGACCACAGAACACTTTTCCACTTTGCATCAGTCCATCTCAGATGAGCTCGGGCCCAGCAAAGCCGGCGGCGTTTCTGGATCTTGTTGATGAATGGCTTTTGCTTTGCATAGTAGAGCTTTAACTTGCACTTACAGATGTAGCGACGAACTGTAGTTACTGACAGTGGTTTTCTGAAGTATTCCTGAGCCCATGTGGTGATATCTTTTACACACTGATGTCGGTTTTTGATGCAGTACCGCCTGAGGGATCGAAGGTCACGGGCATTCAATGTTGGTTTTCGGCCTTGCCCCTTACGTGTAGTGATTTCTCCAGATTCTCTGAACCTTTTGATGATATTACGGACCGTAGATGGTGAAATTCCTAAATTCCTTGCAATAGCTCGTTGAGAAAAGTTGTTCTTGAACTGTTCGACAATTTGCCCACGCATTTGTTCACAGAGTGGTGACCCTCGCCCCATCCTTCTATGTGGATGACTGAGCATGTCAAGGAAGCTGCTTTTATACCCAATCATGGCACCCACCTGTTCCCAATTTGCATGTTCACCTGTGGGATATTCCAAATAAGTGTTTGATGAGCATTCCTCAAATTTCTCTGTCTTCTTTGTCACTTGTGCCAGCTTTTTTGAAACATGTTGCAGGCATCAAATTCCAAATGAGCTAATAATTGCAAAAAATAACAAAGTTTACCAGTTCGAACGTTAAGTATGTGGTCTTTGCAGTGTGTTCAATTGAATATAGGTTGAAAAAGATTTGCAAGTCATTGTATTCTGTTTTTATTTGCGATTTCCACAACGTGCCAACTTTTCTGGTTTTGGGCTTGTAGATTCAGATCAGATTCAGATTCTGTTTATTATCGCCATTGTCAATGAACAGGATTCACAGACTAGGAATTTGCTTCGGCATAACGGTGCATAAAATATAGAAAATATACCACACTACAACACATGTTCACTAAACTGTAGCACACACAATCTGAAGAAGTGTCACCTCTTCACCCTCAGATGTATGCACCAGTATAGTTAACTGGTGTAGTTCTATGTAACATTTTATATTTGTTTCTCATGCAACCAGTGACACTTTCCACATGAATTCTAAGGTGTGTTCATGTGTTTTCAAAATCATTAGTATCAAGTGGAAATCTCCCTTTAGTGAATGGTGGGATTTTATCCTCAGCACATCATTCATTTATACTTTTGTTGGCTGTAACTGGGACCCTGTGTACACAGTTTCGTTCCACCTCACGTACAACATGTGATGTGAATGACAAGAACCTTGACTCTCACACTGTCTAATATCAAAGCCTCTGTCAGATAACAACGTCCCCGGGTAATAATTTGAGAGATCACAGCTTCTGTTATGAGCTTGTCTGCACCTCCATCCCTTGAAAAGAAAAAGGCACAGGTATTAGACAGAGTTTTATGTGACACATTAAAATATGGCAAAGCAAGGAAGTCCTGTATCATATTTAATACTTTAAATTTACTTTTTCCAGCTGGTTTTTATTCAGCTCTGACCTGTTCTCCTGTAACAGATGACTACCTTTCTGTTGGTGCATGAAGAAATTGTTTTATATGGTACTACCTGAGCAACATTGACGGTGTATTTGTAGCTTTTTGCTACTGGTTCCTGTTCCTCCATCTGCAGCTTCACTGAGCTCTTCCATCCATCCATCCATCCATCCATCCATCTTCTTCCGCTTATCCGGGGTCGGGTCGCGGGGGTAGCAGCCTAAGTAGGGAGGCCCAGACTTCCCTCTCCCCAGCCACTTGGAGCAGTTCCTCCGGGGGAATCCCAAGGCGTTCCCAGGCCAGCCGAGAAACATAGTCCCTCCAGCGCGTCCTGGGTCTTCCTCTGGGTCTCCTCCCGGTGGGACGTGCCCGGAACACCTCACCAGGGAGGCGTCCAGGAGGCATCCTAACCAGATGCCCGAGCCACCTCAACTGGCTCCTCTCGATGTGGAGAAGCAGCGGCTCTACTTCACTGAGCTCTTCTGGAGTTTAATTCATTTCATATTAAGGTTTTCCTTGACAAGGACATATCAGAACACAGGTCAGTATTACTACAGTAACAGTGACAACAACAAGAAACTTTAAACAGTTTATTTAACAATAACACAGCTGTCCACTCTGTCTAAAATCAGACTATGTTATATAAAAAATATAAACCCAACCTAAACTAGGCTGACCCACTTCTATTAACTAAACACTGGGACAAAATCGTGGCAAAAATTATGGCACAACTCCAACAAACCGAATTTATACACTTACCAGAATGTCTGGAACAAACTAGCTGTTATTTTGGGACATGGAGAAAGTTGTATCAGGACGGCCATTCATCTCCTTTTTGTTACGTCTGACACATAAGCTCCCTCGCGCTGCTTCCAGACAGCAAACAGGAAACAGAAAGTCTGTGTTCTATCTACTTTCAGGTCGTGTGACCGGACATTACATCCAATAACACAGCAAGTTCGGGAGACCACAGACAGTACGGGTCAGGAGTAACACATCTAGCACCATCACATTGAACACAGGGGCCCCACAAGGATGTGTGCTGAGCCCCCTTCTATTCACCCTGCTAACACACGACTGCACACCATCGTACAGCTCCAACCACTTCATCAAGTTTGCGGACGACACAACAGTGGTGGGTCTCATCAGCAACAACGATGAGACGGACTACAGGAACGAGGTGAGCCGCCTGGCCTTGTGGTGCGGACACAACAATCTCACTCTCAACGTGGAGAAGACAAAGGAGATTGTTGTGGACTTCAGGAAGAGGATGCCCAACATGCCCCTCTGACCATCAACAGCACCGCAGTGGAGAGAGTAGACAGCACCAAGTTCCTGGGAGTGCACGTCTCAGAGGACCTGTCCTGGAGCAGGAACACTGCATCACTGGCCAAGAAGGCTCACCAGCGCCTCTACTTTCTCCGCAAGCTGAAAAGGGCTGGAGCTTCAACCCCCATCATGTGCACCTTCTACAGGGGTGCCATAGAAAGTGTCCTGACCAGCTGCATCACGGTGTGGTTTGGTGCATGTACTGCATCCTGCCGCAAGAGCCTCCAGCGCATCGTGAGAGCAGCTGAGAAGATCGTCGGCACCTCCTTCCCCTCACTGCAGGACTTACACAGCAACCGCCTCACTCGGAAAGCCCTCTGCATGGCAGGTGATCCCACACACCCACTACACAGCTGCTTCAGACTGCTGCCATCAGGGAGGAGACTGAGGAGTCTCCAGGCTCGAACCAGCAGACTGAGAGACAGCTCTGTTCATCAGGCAGTCAGGATGCTAAACACTCTGCCTGCTCTGCCTCCCCTCCCATTTGAACTGCCTTAACACAAAAAACTTTCTCACACATTACCACACAACACAAAGATTTTAACACTGGACTCTGTGTCATCAAACGGGTTATTCACTAAACTCTCGGTCATGTGCTCATTCAGTTTGCACTACTTCTCATATTTGCACTAATGTTTGTATTACATTACTGCCTATAGTCATACTACTGTTTACATTCACTGTTTACATTTATTAATACTGTTTACATTTATTACTACTGTTTACATTTATTACTACTGTTTACATTTACACTACTTTTATATCTACACTACTGCTGATACATATACAGTATTCTCTGACTAGCCTTATTTAAGGATGCCCAATGTGCCTTATGTGCCTTACTGCATATGCCACTTTGCCTCTATACCAACATCAACTACCTCATACATATACTGTGTACATTAACTCATATGCTGCTTTGCCACTCTTTGCAAATGTCAATGCTAGAACCTTCAGTTTATTTTATAGATATACTTTTTATACTTTTTATACTACTATGCAAAAACTCAGGACAGTATTACACTTTTATTATTTCATTTTATGCTTATGTTCATTAAATGTTTAGTGTTTTAGTGTTGGTGTAAATTTTCATACTTTTATACTACTATGCAAAAACTCAGGACAGTGTTACACTTTTACTATTTTATGCTTATGTTTATTAAATGTTTTAGTGTTTTAGTGTTTAAATGGTTACTGTTGCACCAAGGGACTGAGAGAAATGCAATTTCAATCCTGTGTATGTCCTGTGCATATTGCAGTTCTGACAATAAAGTTGACTTTGACTTGAAGTTCGGACCATTGCAAAACTGTTAAAACCTTCTTAGATTCTAACAAAAAACGAGAGACAGAGCTTCTTTTAGTGGGCTTTGAATATGGAACTTTCTTTCCCATAATGCTTTGCGCCGTGGACCATCATGCTTTTGCCGCAGACCAGTGACGTCACGCTCCAAAGCTCTAGAAATAGCACCCTCTCACAGTGTTAACCAGTTGGCTGATGACAGCCGAAACCAGCTGCTGATGGATCGTTAGCAGCCTGATGGTTGTTTGCTATTCACAGAGGGCTGAGTGATACTAGCAATAACAGCATTGTAAGAGGGGGACAGTTGAACCCGGAGGCCTCCACCCCTGTTTAATGATGGACGGTTTCTTTTCACAAAGATGGCCTCCTTTACTCCTCTCTCAAACCATCGTTCCTCTCTATCAAGGATGTGAACATCTTCATCCCTGAAAGAGTGACCGCTGGCCTGGAGATGAGTGTAGACCGCAGAGTCCTGACCTGATGATGTTGATCTTCTGTGCTGGGCCATCCTTTTGGCCAGTGGCTGTTTAGTTTCCCCGATATAAGACTGATCACAGCCCTCCTGACACTGAACAGCATACACAATATTACTCTGTTTGTGCCGGGGGACTGGATCTTTGGGATGAACCAGTCTTTGCCGTAATGTATTTTGGGGTTTAAAAGCCACTGGGACGTTGTGTTTAGAAAATAAACGTCTCAATGTCTCTGAAACCCCTGCAACATATGGAATGGCCACTGGTCTGGGTCTGGGTTCCTTCTTTTCACCTGATGGCTGGCTGGAGTCCTGTTTGGGTTTCTTCTCTGCTTTCAGGAAGGCCCAGTTAGGATATCCACATTTCTCTAGAGCCTGTTTTGTGTGTGATTTCTCCTTCTGTCTGGCTGCTGAGTTAGTGGGGACGCTGTCTGCTCTGTGGTACAGAGTCCTGATGACTCCTAACTTGTGCTCCAGAGGGTGATGGGAGTCAAACTGTAAATACTGGTCTGTGTGGGTGGGTTTGCGGTACACCTCAGTTTGCAAATTTCCTCTATCAGAAACTGAGACCTCACAGTCCAAGAAAGCCAACCTGCCATTTCTTACATCTTCTCGTGTGAACTTGATATATTTATCCACAGAGTTGATGTGATCAGTGAAATGTTGGACTTCCTGAGATTTAATTTTAACCCAGGTGTCGTCAACATACCTGAACCAATGACTTGGTGGTCTCCCTGAAAAGGATGTCAAGGCTCTCTTTTCTACCTCCTCCATGTACAGGTTGGCAACAATAGGAGAAACTGGAGACCCCATAGCACACCCATGTTTCTGCCTATAATATTGCTCCCCATATGTGAAGTAGGTTGACTGCAGGCACAGTTTCAAGAGTTGACACAGTTGCTCTGTGGAAAGCGTGGTCCTGCTGTTCAGAGTGGTGTCTGATTTTAACCTTAAACAGACCACCTCTACTGCCTCATCAACAGGAATGCACGTAAAGAGTGATGTAACATCAAAAGAGACCATTGTTTCATCAGTCTCCATGATGACATCCCTCACCTTATCCACAAAGTCCATGGTGTTCTGTATGTGGTGTTCTGAGCTGCCAACTAAAGGGATGAGTACAGATGCCAGATATTTGGAAACATTGTAAGTGACCGAGTTAATCATGCTAACAATTGGTCTTAAAGGTACACCTTGTTTGTGGATTTTGGGTAAACCATACAGACTTGGCGTGGCCTCCCCTGGGTACAGTCTGTGGTACAGAATACTGTCAATAGCCTTGTCCTGCTTCAAAATTTTCAGGCAATCTATCAACTTCTTCTTGTAACCACACACCCATGCCCCACTGAAAATAGGTGGGTCTGCAGTGGAAGTGGTCTCCAGCTACAAATACTTGGGTGTACACATGAATGATAACCTCAGCTGGAGCAACAACACCACCAGCCTGATCAAGAAAGGTCATCAGAGACTCTACTTCCTCAGACGGCTGAGACGAGCTGGTCTGAGCAGCCCAGTCCTCACCTCCTTCTACAGGTGTGCAGTGGAGAGCATCCTGTGCTCCAGCATCAACGTGTGGCATGGAGGCTGCACAGTTGAAGAGAGGAAAGCTCTGCAGAGAGTGGTGAAGGCTGCACAGAAGTCTGTTGGAGTCAGTCTCCCCACCATCACAGACATTTACACCTCCAGATGCAGGAAAAGAGCCACCTGCATCATGAAAGACCTCACTCATCCAGCACACTCACTCTTTGCCCCACTCCCCTCAGGACGGAGGTTGAGGAGCATCAAGTGTAGAACCACTAGACTGAGGAACAGCTTCTACCCTGAGGCTGTTAGACTCATGAATAAATAAAAATAAAATAAAAAATAAACACTGCAAAATATCACATCATACTGATGCTGATCTGTTTTCTTGTTGCTGTGTTCATCTGTGTTCATCTGTGACCATCTGCTCATACAAACTCATGTTCGTGCTGCTGTTTATTCCCACTATATTAGGCTTAGTGTATTACTAGTTGATGTTTTTCTTAGTTAATTCTAGATGTTATTACTGTTTTTCTCTTTCATTTGTTGTTGGATGTAACTGGGACCTCGTGTACATAATCTCGTTTTCATCACATGTACCACATGCTGTGCAAATGACAATAAAGACTCTCTGACTCTGACTCTCTGACTCTAACCACTTCCTGGGTCTCTTTTCAGCGGTTCATAAGTGGTTAAGTCAAGGAGTGACATAACTTTCTCATGATAGTCTTTCTGGTTCAAAATCACTGTGCACCTTCCTTTGTCAGCACCTCAGACTGAGGAAGTCTTTCGGACAAAAGATGAAAACGTTTCTACAATTATTTTTTTTGCTTTGTTTTGTTTTGTTTTTTTGAATGTCCAGAGGACCAGACTTAGCTTTTTTAGATTTTTCTACCTGGATCATTGAGCATGCATCAGGGCTGTAGTCAGATAGCCTACTTCTTAAAGGCAAAAACAGTGAGTTTACAGAAACAATCACTATATTTTTTCAGGCAAGACTAATTAGTCATGACTTTTCCACAACACCTCACTTGAAACTGTACTGTGTCTTTATTAAAGGCTTCATGGCTTTTCAAGTCCCAAACCGGAAGACCTTGCAGGTCAGAACAGAAGAGGACCTTGCTCTGACATATGTTGTGAGATGCAATTCTGCTGGAGAAATTGTATTTGCTGCACGCGAACAGTGTGACCACGGAGTGTTGAATGAAGTTTGCTAAAGAAGCTGAAAGAGCTGTTAAAACAAAAAAAAGCTGAAAACTAATTAAAAGTAGCAATTCTATAGCTAAAATAATTTAGCTAGCTAACAGCCAAAAGCAGCACAACACTAACTAAAAGCCAAAAGTGGCACAACTCTCGCTAAAGAAAAATTAATAAAATACTAGTACAGTACAGTAGTAGCAAACCATTAGCTAAAAGAATGTAGCTAGCTAAAAGCCAAAACACTAGCTAAACCAAAAAGCTACTAAATGCTACCTAAACGTCACAAAGAAGCAGTTAAAAAAAAATCAGGAAGACTAGCTGAAAACCAAAAGTGGCAAAATACTAGCAAAAATAAGTTAGCTAGCTAAAAGTAAAAAATAAAAACACTAGCCTATGGTGTAGGCTAGGCAGGGCAGGCAACTTAGGACCCAAAGGTCCTGGGTTTGATCCCCGGTGATTGCACATCTCGTGGTGTCTCTGAGGAGGACACCCCATCCCGAGTTGCTCCCCGGGCACCTCCAAAGTTCGCCCTGCTCTGCCTCGTGGTGGATGGGTTAAATGCAGAGAGCTGATTTTGCCATTGTATTGAAACATGTATGATGACAATACATACACATTGGGCCTCATGCACAAACCGTTCGTACGCACAGATTTGTTCTTAAACTGTGCGTACGAGTTATTTAGGATCATTTGTGGCATTCAACAATGTTTTCGTATCCTAAGATTTTTTTCAGATACGAACAAAATTTACGAGTGGTCCGGACCTGTCGTATATTTTAGGAGCGTCAGTCTGCTGTCATCCAGACGGGATTTCTCCACTAATAACTTCATATTTCGTTATTTAGAAAATATTCTGAGTTTAAAAAAAATTAAATGCAACGACACAAATTGGTTAAATTAAAATAAAGCGGCTTCACCCCCCGTGCCCCGCGCC